>CM061062.1:225366475-225443405 GCA_030762895.1 Sophora flavescens
TACTTTAGTTTTGAGGAATATGAAATGGTTCATATTGTACTACTGTTTACATTTGTCTGATGGATTTGTAAGGTATGAGCATCGACTCATTGATGATATGGTGGCATACCCACTTAAGAGTGAAGGAGGCTATGTATGGGCATGCAAAAACTATGATGGAGATGTCCAGAGTGATTTATTAGCTCAAGGTTTGTCGGACGTGCTTGTTTATTTTTCATCTTCTTTTAGCCACTTTAGATAATTGGGTTTTCTCTCTCTTTTTCTCTTTCTGAATAAGTTGAGGAACAACCTCCATTTGGTCTAAATCACATCTTAAAAAAACCATCTTTTAATAGGTTGAAGATGACTTGCAAGTGGGATCTTTAATATCCACTCATGATGTTTTGACTTCATTCATGAACCATGATAACTAAAAGTCTTAAACTAGGAAAGCACCGCAGCAATCAGAATAATCATATTGTGAAATGTGTCATTATAATTAGAAGAATTAGTTCAAACTTCAAACTAACAATATTGTCATTATTTATTGCTTAAACGAGGATGTTTTATGGTTGTGAGGATAAAAATGATTAGAAACCTCAATATGCAGGCTGTGGTTCGGGAAGCTAGGGAAAATGATTGTTGCCCATCAAGGACATCAAGGAACCATTATCTGATGATGAAATTGAGGACATCAAGGAGCGTTGGGCAAGCTTCTTTCTTGACGATTGTAAAACATTTGTATCTTAGATATATTTAGTTTGGCATTTATATAAGTTTAGTTTTTTTTCTTGATATAGCTAGATTAGTACTGGTTAATTATATAATTGGATATTGAATTATATATATGGATGTTAATGTTAATTGTTGAGTTTTTGTTGATTTTGTGTTGTTGTTGATTTTGGATGTGTACTAAAAACTGAATGAAAACAGGGAAAGGAAGTGAGGGAAGAAATAAATGAGTTTTAAAAAAAAAATACAAGACTTTCTACAACGGTTGTGACCTTAACCGTAGTAGAAAGTCACACCAGTAGTAACCAAGAAGCGCACTTTCTACATCGTTTTATCAAAACAACCGATGTAAAAGTTAACTTTCTACATCGGTTGATCAACACAACCGATGTAGAAAGTCCACCAGAATTCACATTTTGGATGTAGAAATTAGACTTTCTACAACGATTGTGTCTTCAACCGATGTAGAAATGTATTTTCTACAACAGTTGAACAACCATTGTAGAAAGTCTCTGTTTTCTGCATCAGAACGTATCTACAACGGTTGGTCAACCGTTGTAGAAAGTCTTTTTCGACCATCGTAGAAAGGCTTTTTTCCACTACTGGTACTTGCAATCTTAATCATCCTTGAGAAAAAATTTGAAGCTATTGCTCGCCCTTTATCACATAGAATTTATTGGATTGCAAATTTTATCATCATTTCATTGTTCTCAGATTCTACGGTTATATGTTTTGTCTCCGTGGATGTGGAAGAAACCAAATAGTTTAGTTTCATGGTGGATGGCAACTTCTTTCATCTCACTCCCTCTGTCACTTTTCTGCTTTGTGATATGAGAATGGTTTTGTTTCTCCACCTGTCCTTCTTTCTAAATCTGTTAGACCAGCTATAAAGGAACGGATGACAGGTTGCCGCCCAGATCGTCGCCGCCAAAGATGGCAGTGGGTTATTATTGAGGAAGATGGAGAGTCGAGAGCATAATGAAAAAGAAGAAAATAAATTTTTTATTTTTGTAAATTACTAATTTATTATATTATTTGACCTGTCATCAAACCATGTAGGTTTGGAATGTCACGTAGTATAAGAGTTGACAGATTTAGAAGGAATGGTAGAAAAAGCTCAACTTTGTCAACGGAGGTTAACTTATGGAATCTAATTGACACAAAATAAATTTAAAGGATCAAATCGAAAATAAAAATAAACTTAAGGGAAAAAAAAATAGTTTTGCCTGTAATATATGAGTGAACTTATAGCATAATTTAATCCCCTAAATGTTTTCCAATTAGATATACTCAAATTTTGTTTTCGCGATACCTTCAAGACACACTGAGCGTTGTAATTGCTACTTTCCAAAACATTAAGTACAAATAATTGTGGACTATTATTTTTTTTTGTAATAAATTTTTAAAGTATGCTTTTTGTGTAATAATTTAGGAATTTACATAATTTCAGTTCAACAATAACTCTTGACAACTTATGTCATTTCTTTCTAATGTCCACTTTTTGTAGTGTTTTTAATTTTCTTTGAGTTGAAAGTATTTTTGGAATTACCAAATGATCCATGCAATTACCATTTGTCTTTAACAACAGTGGGTCAAAAATTCTGACGCTCATGCAATTGCATTTGTATGCTTAAGATGGGCTGCAAGTTGATCACCTAGGTTTATCAAAATTTTAACAAACATTGGTGACTATCAGTGTTTTCATGATATAAGTGTTTTAACATTTAGAAGTCTAGAATAAAAAAAAATGCGTTGATATTTTAATTTTTTATTTTCAACATTTAAAAATACAAAATAATGTAAAATAATCATACATAATATATCTTTATATCACACAACTTTTAATGATATCAGTGTTTTCAAATTTAGAAGTCCCCACCAAAAAACCAGGTAATGTTTTTCGTTTCAAATACTATACAAATACTTATTGATTGCTCTTTTGAATTACTATTGTCAACATTTAAAATACACAATATTGTAAAATAATAATAATACATAATACGTCATTGCAACACACGAGTACAAAATCTAGTGTATTAAAGTTAAAAGAAAGTCACCATGACAATGTATTAAAGTTACATTATTGTAAATAATTGATTTTAAAAAAATAAAAGTGTCTTTCAGTTGTTAATTGATAAAATGATATACATATTGAATATTAAAATATATATATAAATATTAAAATATAATAATTGGTTTGGTTCCAAAATAACCGAATTAATGATCATTGGGTTTGGTTCAATTCGGAGCCATGCATGGAAAAGAAAAAAAAATGAACCAATTTAATTGGTTGGTTCGGATTTTCAAATTCATCGAATTATTGGTTCGAGTCTTACGACCCTAAACTTTTTCGAAGAACAGGGTAGCTTTGCTACCTTTTCTGGCTAAAAATATTTAAAAACAAAAAAAAATTATAAACTTTAAAAAATCAATAACAATATCCGAACCAATTAAAATTGGTTTGGTTTGATTCGGTTCGAACTGAAAAAAAAAATATATATATATAAATAAAAAATATTAAAATATATATACATTAAAATATAAGTATATAAAAATTAAAACATCAAGAACATGACAACTCTACTTTTACTGTTTGCCAATTTATGATTGGTTGACAGTATAAAAAACATTTACACTGTTATTGTATACAAATAAATTCAAAAAAAAAGAATTAGCAAAAAAATTTAAAAATTAAAGGAAAACGTAAAAAAAAACAAAATTTAAAAAATTTTAAAAACATTAAACGTAAAAAAAAGTAAACAAAAAATTGAAGTTTTTTTAAAAAAAAGTAAAAAAAGAATTATTTAAAAAAAATAAAAAAAAGACCAAAAATCATAATACTGATATATGTGTCTACAATAAAAAAAATTAT
This sequence comes from Sophora flavescens, assembly GCA_030762895.1. NCBI lineage: Eukaryota > Viridiplantae > Streptophyta > Magnoliopsida > Fabales > Fabaceae > Sophora > Sophora flavescens. The sequence goes on from CM061062.1 coordinate 225,370,059, forward strand.
CCAACTTTTATATTAGTATAGATTCTGTTTTCTCTTTCAATCAGCATACATTCGTCAAGTTCGTTTCCTAATAGTGGAGCTCTTTATTTATTTCGTCGTTTGACCACAATTAAATTAAGGTGATTTTTCTCCTGTCAAAAAAAAAAAACAAACAAACAAAATTAAGTCATTTCTCTAAATTTTTTTTTTTAAGCTAGAAGAGTATGATATATCCTACATGATTATCTTAGTATTTTTTTTATTCCCCAGGGTATCATCCACGTATAACTACAGAGATTAATCCCTCAAAATAAGTAGGATCATAAGGGCGGTAAAGCTCTCTCTCAATATTTTAGTCATTCTGCCGCATGTTAAAATAAATGCTTATTTGTTATATTTTTATATATAATTTTACTTCACACAATCACTTTTAAATTTCTTCTACGAATATTAAAAATGTTAACTAGCTTATTTAAACTGAACCCGAAGTTATGCTTAACCAAAGCAATTCTTTTTTTTTTTTTTTAAATACTAACCAGTATCCTTAAGGCAACGGTTAAGGAACCAAAAAAAGAAAACTTTCATTAGAAAGTCATGTATTTAATATATTGAGAAGGTAAATACTCAACTTTCTAAGAAAAAATTACTTGTTATGGAATCATTAACCAATATTCTTATGACACTGATTAGCAAGATCCTTCTTTTTTTTAGGTCTGAGGTGGAACTCAGGGTATTCCTACAACCGATAACCACGTATATGACTAATCCCCCGAGATGTAGAGTATCAGTTAAAGAGTAAATCCCTTATCCATATATGTGACTCTATTTCAATCACAATAATCCGAATTATATATATATATATATATATATATATATATATATATATATATATGATTAAAGGATCAAAAATGCTAATAACTCGGTCCACGTCTTCTCGATTAACCAAAAGCAATTCTAATAACAAGCTAGAATAAACCCCACAATCACACAATCGCTTGTTGCACTCTTTTTTCTTTTTTTCTTTTGTTTTTTTGTCCATCTCTTTTTTTTTTTTTTTTGATAAGCGTGCTTGTTGCACTCTAATTAGGCCTGATAAGATTGACATCAGTGCATTTTCAACTTCTTGGACACCGGAAAATCGCCTTTCTTATAAAGTATTTTTTAATTAATTGAGGAATTAAATTGTAAACAAATAATAATAATTTCAAAGACGAAATTGTAATATGATTTTTTTTTATGACCATAGGATTTAATTGGTATATATATTCTACTAGTATAAAGATATTTTATACCATCAATCAATCATAAATTATAATATTATTAAAAATATTTGTCTCTAAAATCAATCTCATTTTAATATGCTGTGGGATCAATCAAATATCAGAAATACTATATTCCCTACTTAAGTTACGGTCAAGTGTGTGTGTTGACATATATAGACCAGTGCATTTTCAACTTCATACATGCACCGGAAAAATCACTTTTCTTATAATATTTTTTAATCAATTTAGAAATTATTGTAAGCAAACAACAATAATTTCAAAGTCAAAATTTTAATATACTCTGGGGTCAAATATTAGAAATATTATATTCCATACTTACGTTACGGTCAAGCAGAGGGTGAGTGTGTTTTTAAAATTCTTAAGTTTACAGTCAATTTTATTTTTAATACTATATGACATATATAAATCTCTTTTATTACTTGTAGACGACGTTCACTTCTTAAGTTTTTATTAAAAAAATATACAAAAATTCTGCATGAAAACAAATCTTTATTTATAGCAAAATTATTTTAATTACTTATTTTATTATGTAGATAGTAAAATCAAACGGTATTAATAAAAAGATTTTACATCAAATTCTGTAATAAGCTAGCAATAATTTTCTGTGAACATCAAATGCTTATGTAATTTTAGATCATGAGTGATGGTTAGGTAAAATCTTCTCAAAATAAAATAACAATTCCAAAATTTAAATTCCTAAAATTTCCGTTAATATTTGTCTAAAATAGCAGTCTACTTCTACTTCACTTTTTTTTCATAAGCAAATGTACTTGAAAGAGAATACAATGTTAAATTTTAATATATGTATAACAGTGGATTAGCATTAATTAGTTATTAAATTATAATTAAATTATAATATATCAGTTATAATATTAATTCCTAATTACGTAACCAATTGATAAAATAATTGTTGGGTATTTACTAAAGAATGACCCTATGATGGGATGGGTCATATCTAATATTAACCCATTGAGAGGTCCCTACTCTCTGCTGGTAGGTTATAAGAATAGCATCCCCATTAGGCATTCTCATAGTCAGTAACACAGAACCAAAACCTACCAGAAAGAGAGGAGTAACCCTCTCATCTTCTCCAACATTCTGAAACTGTTCATCTTCTTCTCATCCTTTGATCTGCTGTGATGGATTCTGCGAATCTCCAAGGTATGAAATCCTCCTCTTTACTTTGATTAACATGAATCGCATGCTATGATTTGTATCTGTATGGTATTTAGATTGTATGTTTTCTTTCAATTGGTATCAGAGCCTTGGATAGATACATGTTATAGCTGTTCTGAAAATTGTTAGGAATTTTCATATCATGTTATATCAATATGAAAATTGTAAGTTTTCCTTCAACAACTTTCGTTTTCATACTTGTTGTTTTCCTTCAACAACTTTCGTTTTCATACTTGTTCTTCAAAATTCGAAACTATGATTCTGGCCAATGATTTCGAAAATTGTTTAAGGGCTTTTCTTCTCACATGTTATTCGAGTAACATACTCGAAAATCGTTGGATTTCATTAAATAAAACGTGAGAAATCGTTGTTTTTCGTTTCCCTTTTGCGTGAAACTGGTTCAATCGCCCCGCGAGTTTTGCTCGCCTCGCGATTCTGGGTTGGAATTCCAGATTCGCCTCGCGAGATTATTCTCGCCTCGCGAACTTGAAAGCCAGAAGAACAGTGAAATTGTCATCCTCTCTGGGTCGCCCATGACATGCTTTCTCGCCTCGCGACCCCGAAGGCTAACTGTTCTCGGAAAATGAAAGGTCTCTGGGTCGCCTCGCGAACATGTTCCTCGCCTCGCGACCCCGAAGGCTGACTGTTCTAGGAAAATGAAAGGTTTCAGGGTCGCCTCGCGAAACACTTTACTCGCCTCGCGAGTACCCGCGAGAAGACCAAACGTTGCTGACTTTTCACAAGATTCGCCTCGCGAGATACCTCTCGCCTCGCGAATATTTTATATGGTTAAAACCGAAAAAATATATTGTATTTTTTAATACTGTACTCTAAGGTTTTGATCTAAAATTTTTGGATTGTTCTCTACCTTTTTTGTGACACTATGATATGTTATACTCTCTTTGATCATGTGTCATATAGATGGAATTAATTTTAGAGCCTTATGTGAATTAAGTTGTGTGTTCTATGCTGCATTTGTTATACAAATTAATTATTCTAATGTATAATTGTAGCATGACTGTTGATATTTTGTATAGTTATGAACTCACCTATCGTGGGTATAATTATACAAAATTTGTGTTGTTAAACTGTTAATTATTCTAATGTATAATTGTAGCATGACTGTTGATATTTTGTATAGTTATGAACTCACCTATCGTGGGTATAATTATACAAAATTTGTGTTGTTAAATAATTAATTATTCTGATGTGTTATATTTGTATTATATTAATAATAATTATACCTTATCGGTGTACTATTATTAATGTAATTCGTTATTATACATTGTACTATTGTCTTAAAGCTTATGTCAATTATGGTTTCAAGTACCCTATCGGTATTAGAAATTTTGGTGATGTAAGTTTTGTACATTGTATTATTCTTCTTATTGTATTTCTTATTTATTATGATTCGGGACCCTTAGGCGGAATTATAATGAATAAGAAATTTGTATTATGGGCAAGATTGGCTGAACATATATATGGAATCATATTACCCTTCAATTCTTAATGATTCCTTATTCTATGTTTTATGTCAGCCTCCTTCCCAAATTCTGTCAAAACTCTAAATGGGACAAAATATGAGGACTGGAAAGAGACTCTAAATCTCTACTTAACCATTGCTGACTTGGATCTGGCCTTGAGGGAAGACAAGCCAGCTGCTCTCATAAATGAGTCTACTGCAGCACAGAGGATTGCTTATGAGAAATGGGAATACTCTAATAGAGTGTGCCTGAAAGTGATGAAGTATACTATGGAAAAATCCATTAGGCAGAGTATCTTAGAGACCGATAATGCTAAAGAATATCAGAAAGCTGTTGGGGAGAAATTTATGACTTTTGAGAAGGCTCTAACATGCTTTGAATCCAATGTCATTGATGTTCCTCCAAATACTTGGTGGTTAGATTCAGGTGCAACCATTCATGTTGTGAATTCCTTGCAGGGGTTCACAAGCCTGAGGAAACCAAGTGATGCTGAGTCCAAGATTATTATGGGAGATGGAGCTGGAGTTTCTGTTATTGACATTGGAATTGTTTCTTTACTTTTGCCTTCTGGACATAATTTGCTTTTAAGAGATGCTGTGTATGCACCTTCTATGAGAAGGAACTTGATTTCTGTTTCTGCTTTGGATAAATGTGGTTACACTTTTAAGTTTGGTAGTGGGAAATTGATTGTTTATTCAGATTCTGTTTCCGTTGGTTCAGGAGTTTTACGTGATGGCCTTTATATGTTAGATCTGCATGACATGTCTGTTAATTCTGCTGTTGGAAACAAACGCAGTAGGATTAATGAACAATCTTCTATGTTATGGCATCGACGTTTGGGGCATATTTCTAGGCCTCGTATTGAGAGGCTAGTCAAGGAAGGTATTCTCCATGATCTAGACTTCTCCGATTTTGATACATGTGTTGATTGCATCAAGGGCAAATTTACTACCAAGGTTAGGAATAAAGCAGCAAATAGGTGTGACGATGTGTTACAGTTGATTCACACCGACCTGTGTGGACCTATTACACCCACTGCCATGGGTGGATATGGGTATTTTATTACCTTTATAGATGATTTCTCGAGATATGGATGGATAGATCTTCTGCAAGAAAAGTCTAGTTCTCTAGATGCTTTCAAATCCTTTAAGGTCATTGTTGAGTTGAAAACGGTAGGAAAATAAAATGTGTAAGATCCGACAGAGGTGGAGAATTCTATGGTAGATATAATGAGACGGGTAGAAACCCGGGACCTTTTGCCGATTTCTTGAGGAATGCGGTATTGAAGCTCAATACACTATGCCTGGTACTCCCGAGCAAAATGGAGTTGCAGAGAGGCGTAACCGCACACTTATGGAGATGGTAAGATGTATGTTGAGCCATTCATCATTGCCGACTTTCTTTGGGGAGATGCCTTAAAAACTGCTGTCTACATTCTAAATCAAGTACCCAAAGAAGTCTGTACCAAAAACTCCATATGAGCTCATGAGTGGAAAGAAGCCGAGTTTGAAACATTTTCATGTATGGGGTTGTAAGGCAGAAGTTAGACCTTATAATCCTCAGTCTAAGAAGCTTGATCTTAAGACTGTTAGTGGCTTCTTTATTGGCTATTGTGTGGGTTCCAGAGGTAGCAGATTCTATTGTCCATCTCATTCTATGCGAGTCGTCGAATCTGATCGAGCGGTTTTCTTTGAGGATGACTTGGATAGTGGGAGTGATATACCACGACCAGTTACTCTTAAAGAAGATCGCACCATTGTTCCTATACCAGCTGTTCCTTTTCCTACAGAAGTTTTGATTCCAGCTGATGATGTTAATCAGAATCTTCAACATGAAGATAGTGTGGCAGCACCGCTTGTAGATGAACAAGAACATGATCTTATTGTTGATGAAATTCCACTGAGACGTTCTCAAAGAGTGCGCAGACCTTCCATACCAGATGATTATGTTGTATATCTTCAGGAACATGAGTTTGACCTCAATGATGATGATGATCCTATTACCTTTGAGGAGGCAATTTCTAACTCTCATGCTTCTGATTGGCTGAATGCTATGCATGATGAGTTGTCTTCTATGTCTCATAATGGTGTTTGGAGTCTGGAGGAATTGCCAATTGGTTGTAAACCTGTTGGATGCAAATGGGTTTTCAAAACCAAACGTACTCCAGATGGTAAAGTTGAAAGGTACAAAGCCAGACTAGTAGCTAAAGGCTATAACCAAAGAGAAGGCATTGACTATAAGGAGACCTTCTCACCAGTCTCTCTACGAAAGATTCATTTCGAGTTGTCATGGCTTTGGTAGCTCATTTTGATCTAGAACTTCACCAGATGGATGTGAAGACAGCATTTCTGAATGGAGACCTTACTGAAGATGTTTACATGGTTCAGCCTGAAGGTTTTGCTGAAACAGGGAAAGAGCACTTGGTTTGCAAGCTGAATAAGTCTATTTATGGACTGAAACAGGCCTCCAGACAATGGTATTTGAAGTTTGATCAGGTTGTCACTTCTCTTGGCTTCAAAGAAAATGCCTCAGATCAGTGTGTTTACTTGAAGACTTGTGAGGGTGAATTCATCATTCTCGTTCTATATGTTGATGATATACTTCTTGCTAGCAGCTGTGTTAAAATTCTGACCGAGACAAAACTCATGTTGAGTAGCCACTTTGATATGAAAGACCTTGGTGATGCTTCTGTTGTTTTAGGCATCCAGATTTATCGTGATAGGTCACGTGGTGTTCTTGGATTGTCTCAAAAAGGATATATTGAAAAGGTCCTCAAAAGGTTTAATATGCATTCTTGCTCCCCAAGTGCTGCACCTGTTCAAAAGGGTGAAGAAAAATTCTCTAAATCTCAATGTCCTCAAAATGATGTAGAAATAAATGAAATGAAAAAGGTCCCATATGCTTCCGCTGTTGGCAGTTTAATGTATGCTCAAGTTTGTACTCGTCCCGACATTGCTTTTGCTGTAAATGCTTTAGGGAGATACTTGAGCAACCCAGGTTTGGGTCATTGGAAAGCCGTAAAAAAGGTCATGAGATATTTGCAGGGAACCAAAGATTATATGTTGACCTATAAGAAGTCTGATCAACTTCAGGTCACTGGTTACTCTGATTCTGATTTCGCAGGTTGCCCCGACGACCAAAAAATCTACTTCGCTTTATCTTTATGATGGCAGGAGGAGCTATTTCTTGGAAAAGCGTCAAACAGACGCTTACAGCTACTTCTACCATGGAAGCAGAGTATGTTGCTTGCTATGAGGCTACTTGTCAAGCCATGTGGCTGAAAAATTTGATTTCTGGCTTTCACATTGTTGAAAGCATATCTAGGCCACTTGTGATATATTGTGACAATACTGCTGCTGTGAACTTCTCTCATAACAATAGAAGCTCTTCTCGCACTAAGCATTTTGATGTGAAATATTTGTTCGTTAGAGAGAAGATTCAGGAGTTTCGATCAGTATTGAGCATATAGATACAGGAAACATGCTTGCTGATCCACTAACCAAAGGCTTAACTGTTGGAATATTCCGGAATCATGTAATTCATATGGGCTTAGTTAAGTTTTTTGATGTATTGGATTAGTGGGAGTCTGAAACCATTATTTGCCCATTTTCTTTTTTTTATGAGATATGTAAATTGACGTCATTCTTGGTTTCATATCTCTTATAGCATTTTAAGATGCTTGGACCATCTTTTGAATTGCATATTTCTCTTTATTAATTATATGCAATTTTATATTCATCAATCTTTATGTGAAATATGAGTCTTTAGCATGTATGATTTACTTCCCTATCGGATACTATTTCTGCATTGTTAAAGCTTGTATTTCTTATACCGGCGTTAACGTGTGTTTAGATCGTAACTGGTATTTCTCTTTAATAATTGATTAATGCTATCCAAGTGGGAGAATGTTAAATTTTAATATATGTATAACAGTGGATTAGCATTAATTAGTTATTAAATTATAATTAAATTATAATATATCAGTTATAATATTAATTCCTAATTACGTAACCAATTGATAAAATAATTGTTGGGTATTTACTAAAGAATGACCCTATGATGGGATGGGTCATATCTAATATTAACCCATTGAGAGGTCCCTACTCTCTGCTGGTAGGTTATAAGAATAGCCTCCCCATTAGGCATTCTCATAGTCAGTAACACAGAACCAAAACCTACCAGAAAGAGAGGAGTAACCCTCTCATCTTCTCCAACATTCTGAAACTGTTCATCTTCTTCTCATCCTTTGATCTGCTGTGATGGATTCTGCGAATCTCCAAGGTATGAAATCCTCCTCTTTACTTTGATTAACATGAATCGCATGCTATGATTTGTATCTGTATGGTATTTAGATTGTATGTTTTCTTTCATACAACGCATACTCTAACTCATATATAAAAAAATCAAATAAGATTGGGACTAATGTAAGTATAATATTACTAAAACAAAACAATATGATTACTACAGAAGCCTGACCAAAAACCAACAAGATATACAAACTGAACACACACAAAAACCAGAAACAAGAAAAGCGCAGAACTGAAGCAAGGGATAAACCAAAACCAACCACAACAGCCACTATTAGCTTTAAGAGACCCCACCACGTCAGACTTAAAATCTTTAGCTCAATGACACAACCATACTACCAAATGAGCCCAAATGAATTCCTATCAGCCACCAACTTTCCCCAAGGAGACTAAAGATTATGAGCACTACAAGTCTACAAGCACTTCTACTTCACTTCATATAATTATTCTTAAGTAACTATATATGGATCAGTGTACCCTTTATATTCTTATCATATATGTTGTGTTTTTTGTATAAAAAAAAATTGTGCTATGCTTTATGAAGAAAAAAATAATTATTGTCAAGTAATCATTTAGACCTTTCATTATAAGAATTCGTGCGATTTTCAATGGGCACCGGTCGATCGGAAATTTAACCAATACCGATGGACATAGCCATCGATAACTGTAACAGTTTAATTTTTTTAACTTTACTGGCGACTTCAAATTCTGGGGCGGTTTAAAAGTCGTCGCAAATGTTTTGCACACATTTCTGCAAAATATTGGGAGCCAAATTACCCACGGTCTTGGATCCTTACTGACGACCTAGCCTTCGGTAATATGTACTCGACTTTGCGACCGTTTCTTCCATCGGTAACAAACGGTTGGATTTACGAGGTGATGTGGTTTGCGACGGCATGTGCCGTCGGTAATATTTACTGGACTTTGCAACTGTTTCTTCCTTCGGTAACGAACGATTGGACTTACAAGGTGATGTGGTTTGCGACAGAAACCCGTCACTTAAGTGACCCACTCGTCTCATTTTCCCTTTCATATTCTGCATTTCCTTTCTTCACCTCTCCTCTCCACGACCAACCGCCACTGGACATCGCCCATCCTCGAACCACCGGTGCGCCTTACCCTCACCACCGTGCCACTCGTCCCTTTCCTCTCCACCACGCATTCCCCTCTCTGTGTCAGAACTACTCCGCCAGCCACCGTCGTCTGTGCGCATTGCTCCGACCACCACTCCGGCAACCACAACGAGGTACAGTCCGGTAACCATCTCATCTATGCTTTTTTTTTTGTTGGTTGTTTGGCTTAAACTGATATATGCATGTGTTGTATTTTTTGTTGCACTGTATTGGTTGTATGTTTTGTTTACTAGACGTTCCTAGCTCTATGTTTTCTGCTATCTATTTGGCTTGCACTGCTGTTGTTAGCATTGTATTTTTTCATATGGAATGAAATTAATGTAGTTAAAAAATGCAAAATTTTATTATTAAGAAATAATTTATAGTGGCGATTAGAGACTTTTTTCATTAACAAATATAATATTATAAAATAGAAACTTTAGTGTTCATTAAAATGTTGGTAAATACACTTAAGAACTCCACAGTTAAGCGTGCTTGACTTGGAGCAATTTTGGGATGAGTGACCTCCTGGGAAGTTTTCCAGGAAGCGTGTGAGTAAGGACAAAGCACACTGAAAAGACTCGTGTTGGTTTGTGGGGGAAGTTGTCAATTCATAAAGCAACCAGGGATGTTACAGATGGGCAGTGGCTACTGCGATATGATAGGATTAATTTAAGCAAAAATAAAAGTTAACAACCCTAAAATTAAGTTAAACAATTAAAATTAAATTAAATACATAATCGAATAAAAAATAAGTGAAAAAAAATTGTTGTGGATAACTGTTTCGCCATCTACATCGACTCTCCCGATGTGCCCAGCACTTGCTCCCACACCACACCCACCGCCCACACCTACGCCTACACCTGATCCTTCACCACCACCCCATCCGGTTGCTCCACCTCCCAACCTGTTGTTCCATCCACTCGGTTCTTGGGGACTTCCCATGGGATCACGGTGATGCCCACCTCGGGGTTTCCGACTCAAACCCATTGAGAGAGAGATCCAGAAAACCAGATGCATCAGAGGTGGAGCTGCCCTCACACGGTGATCATCAGCCTGATCATCACAACGAGGAGAGTCATGGATATACACTCTCTGTATCATCCTTAGGCGATGAGGAGGTTGAGGTTGTTAGAAAATCAGAGAAATATCTGATAATATCTTTTCATATCTTAGCATATCTTAGAGTGTCCTAGATAATCTCTTAGGATTTATTTCTTATTTATATTTTATGATTTGATTCTCTATTTGATTAAGATTAGGATTCTACTTTTAGTATAAATAGGACTATTGAGTTGTCTTTTGTAATCACATCATCACTACATCAATTCAATATATGTCTTATTATTTCTTAGTTTGTTTCTCTCTTTTCCTCTTTCCCTACCTAAAAACCTTCAAATTCAACATGGTATCTAGAGCCAGACAAAGGTACCATCGTCCGTGACCTGTCCTGTCACTATTCCGCTGCGGAGTTCCGATAAGTATGAAGGAACTCTAATCATCTACTTAACCATACAACAACAACAACAAAAAAGAACAAAAAAAATCCTTTTTTCTCCTCCGTGTGTTCTTTTTCGGCGCGTCCTTCATCTTTCCGACCTGCGTTCCTGTACCATTAGCCACTGTCAGCTGCCGTCAGCTGCCGTCCGCTGTCGTCTCTGGCTGCTGACACCACCGGCGGACTCACCTGTCACCGATCTGTCCGGACCTTCAAACAGCACCGCCGTAAGCCTCCAGACGTGCCCGCACGCACATGTCCTTTGATCAGCGCCCAGCCGCTCGCGCTTACCTTTCACCGGCGCGTCTGGCCACTGTTCCGGCTGCCATTTCCAGTGTCGAACTCGCCGTTCCCTGCTCTCTCTGGATCTGTGCTCACCTCCTTCATCGGACCTCTTTTGAGCAACGTCTACTCCTAAGGACTCCCCAGCATACCAGTGTGGCTTCTCTTCCCACCGACGATCATTCCGATGGTAACCCCTTTCCCATGGATGAATCATATTAGTGGTGACTTTTGTTCCCATCGATGATCATTCCGGTGGTGACTCTTTTCCCACATATGAATCATATTAGTCGTGACTTCTATTTTTGTCGATGATTGACTTATGTTGGCTATGACTCACACTAGCCCAACTCATTGTCCCAGATGCTCTGGCTTGGCTCTTTTTCCTAGATGCACTGGCCCGTCTTTCTCCCAGATGCACTAGCCTTGGCCCCTTGTCCCAGATACACTGGCCTCGTCTCAGTCCCGGAAGTAGTTGTCTAACTTAATTTCAATTTGAAATAATTTGGGTCTCCGATATTGTTGTTGAAGCTTCTAAATAAAGTTTTAAGAAGTTCGGACCTTGCTACTAGATTGCTTGCCAATAAATTTCTGTCAGACTGATGATCATTCCAGCTAACTTGCTAAGTTATCTTTCCAGCAACTCTCTCCGGACTGTCCAACATTCTGGAGTTGCCTTCCAACTATTATTTTGTGGAGCCCAGTTTTTTTATTTTTAAATTTTAATTTGAGGGGAAATACATTGTTTTCATGTAACAAGCTTAAAGCTTAGTAAGCTTGAGCTTGAGGGGGAGTGTTAGAAAATCAGAGAAATATTTGATAATATCTTTTCATATCTTTGCATATCTTAGAGTGTCCTAGATAATCTTTTAAGATTTATTTCTTAGTTATATTTTATGATTTGATTTTCTATTTGATTAAGATTAGGATTCTACTTTTAGTATAAATATGACTATTGGGTTGTCTTTTGTAATCACAACATCACTACATCAATTCAATATCAGTCTTATTATTTCTTAGTTTGTTTCTCTCTTTTCCTCTTTCCCTACCTAAAAACCTTCAAATTCAACAGAGGTTATGACTGACGGTCAACCTATTACTCATCCGGTCGGTAGAGAGTAAGAAATATCTCAAATAATTTTATCTTATTATCACAATTTTATATGCATCTGTATTTGATTGTTGTCCATGTTTTATTATTAAGCTTGTTGTAGCAGTTTTAGCTTGTTGGCATATGGAGCAAGTTTGAACAAATAGTTGATATCAGTTTTCATATTAGGCCAGGGACATATTTTTTGCCTTAGTCCTAGCCACACCAGCATGGCCCCAAATAGGGGAGCTACAGAACTCATGTAGGACTTTGTCTTGGAGAGGGCTGGAAGCAGGTATTACTAATCGATCTTTCCAATACAATAAACCATCTCGTATGGAGTAATTCGAGTCAGCAGTACTGTGACGCTGACAGAGGCCAAAAATGCTGCTCAATTGCACATCATTGGAAATTGCCACCCTCAATTCCCGTAAAAGCTGGTTCTGTGATTCAGACCATGCCATCAGGAACAATCTGGACAAGGCATCAGCAGTATTAAGATAGGACTCCACTTGGATGCTTATCATATTAGTTTGTATTAGTTTTTGAGATCAGTATTGTTGATCATTGTAGTTGTTCTAGCCTTTGTATAGATAAGCATCTTAGGGGTGTTTCTGTCTTAGTGCTCAGCTTTTCCATTCTTTCTGTTTTATGTTCTGTTTGTTACAACAGAATTCTGCTTCTATTCTCTTTTCTTGCCTCTATATATAGAGCAAGGTTTCTTCTTGTGTTAACTGACTTTTCTTCAATAGAAATTTGTTGAAGTTGTTTTCAATAGCATAGTCATTTTCAATATGGCATCACAGCGGGATGATGATTCTGGGAATGAGTTCAAGAAATCAGAGAAGGAAGATCATGCCTCTGATAGTGGAAAAGGTGTCGTGAATGAGAATCCACCTAACCCAGCTTTCTTGCTGAATGCTTCTGATAATCCAGGAATCCTTTTGGTTGCTTCAGTCCTCAATGGCGACAATTACAGAACCTGGGCAAGATCGATGAAGACAGCCTTGCGTGCTAAAACCAAGCTAGGGTTCATCAATGGATCAATTACAAAGCCAGATTCAAACGCTGCGGATTTTGGGAGCTGGGACAAGGCGGATTCTATGGTGTTGGCCTGGATCTTGAATTCGGTCGACCCCAAACTCCATGCTAGCATTTCGCATGCGACCACTGCGAAAGAGATATGGGATGATCTTGAGGAAAGATTCGCGCAAAGAAATGCACCCAGGGTTCACCAACTATGGCGCACTCTGTGCTTGATTCAACAAGAATCGGGAATGAATATCAAAGACTTCTATACCCAATTCAAGGGGTATCTTGATGAACTCAGCGAGCTCCAACCCTTGCCGGAGTGCACTTGTGGAGCATCGAGGGCCCTGACCCAAAGAGAGGAGGAGAACCGAGTCCATCTTTTCCTTGGAAGCATTGACAGTGATCAGTATGCTCACATCAAGGCTACAATTCTCAATTCTGATCCCTTGCCCTCTCTACGTACAACCTTTAATCACATACTGAGAGAGGAATCAAGATTCCAAGCAGAAAGGGAAAGGAACATCAAGACTGAATCAGCCTCGGCCTTCTACTCAAACAACAACAGGCAGAGGTTCAGAGATGGACCAAGGCCGAAATGTGATCACTGCGGCAAGACAGGGGCATATCAAGGCAAAATGCTTTGAAATTGTGGGATACCCACCTAATTGGGATTTCAAGAGGTCACGAGAGAAACACAAACAAATTCTCGGGGCGAGTAATGTTGTTCATCAAGCCTGTGCAGAAGGAGAAAAAGCTAAAGGACATGCCCTTCATGGCACTCTTATGAACCATGATGATATGGCGGGTAATGTAGGCACAATTAAAGGGCTGAATTGGGTTCTAGACAGTGGTGCTTCACACCACATGACCCACATCCTCACTCTCCTAGAGGAAGTGAGGAAGATAAAGAAACCTTTTAGAATAATTGTGTCTACTGGTGATACTGTTATTGTAGATAAGATGGGAACTTACCATCTAAATAGAGATATAATATTGCATGATGTCCTTTATGTTCCTAGTTTTAATTGCAATCTTGTTTCTATACATAAATTGACACATGACCTAAAATGCAAAGTTACTTATAATATGAATTGTTGTGAAATCCAGGACCAGGACTCAATGAAGCTGATTGGACTGGGTGAGCTTCAAGATGGAGTTTACTTGATCAAAGGAATGGTGGATGGCTCTTCCCTGGCAGTTGGAAAGGATCTTACCAGTATTTGGCATAAGAGGATGGGGCATCCTTCCAATAAGGCACTGCAGTGTATTTTCCCTTTTCTTAACAATACCTTCAATTTTAGCAAAATAGATTGTTGTGACATTTGTCATAGATCTAAACAATGTAGATTGAATTTTAGTCAAAGTAATAATAAAGCTAGTGAGGCCTTTGATCTTATTCATTGTGATCTATGGGGAAAGTACCATACTCCTTCCCATAATGGTTCTTGTTATTTCTTAAATATTGTGGATGATTATTCTAGAGGGACTTGGGCTTTCTTAATGAAGGAGAAAACTGAAACAAGTAAGATCATTATGAATTTCCATAATATGGTAAAGACTCAGTTTAATAAGAAAATCAAATGTGTTAGGAGTGATAATGGAACAGAATTTGTGAATTCATTATGAGAAGATTCTTTGAAGAAGAAGGAATCTCTCATGAGACTTCTTGTATAGCCACACCCCAGCAAAATGGAAGGGTTGAGAGGAAGCATAGGCATATCCTCAATGTGGCTAGGGCTCTAAGGTTTCAAGGAATCTCCCTTGAAATTTTGGGGAGAATGTGTGCTTGCAGCCACATATATCATAAATAGAACTCCTACTGTTGCTAATAAAGGGAAAACTCCCTATGAGATGTTGTTCAACAAATCTCCTTCTTATGAGCACATGAGAACTCTAGGCTGCCTATGTTATGTCAGAAATGCATCCAAGAATAGGGATAAGTTTGATGCAAGAGATGAACAATGCATTTTTGTTGGATATCCCATTGGTCAAAAGGGTTGGAAGGTTTATAACCTAAAAACCAAGGATTTCATGGTCTCTAGAGATATTGTTTTCTATGAAAATGTCTTTCCTTTTATGACTAGTACAGGAACCAGCACTGAGAATCACTGCAGTAGCAGTGATGAACAAGTTCCATGCTTCTATGATGAAGAAGAACCACAGAACAGTAATGAGTCTGACCAGTCAAGGGAATATGAATCTGAACATGAGGTAGATGTTACCACACACATGCCTGCTGAACCAGAAACTGAGGTTCACAGTGAGGGGGAGCATGATATTCTGTATCAGGAACCAATCCCTGCACAACCTAGGACCAGACAGCCACCAACATATTTGAAGGATTATTATGTTCACACAGCCTCTAAAGAAGCCTCCAACATAACTGGTTCAACAAAACAGGGAGTAGTCTACCCCATTTCTGATTTTCTGGACAATTCACATTACTCCAAAGGGTATCTTGCATACCTTGCTGCCATCACGCATCAAGAACCTAGATCATATGCTCAAGCAAGCCAGAAAAAGGAATGGAGGGATGCAATGGAATTAGAAATTAAGGCTCTGGAAGAAAATGAGACATGGGAACTAATCAAGCTCCCTAAGGGTAAGAAAACAGTAGGTTGTAAGTGGGTCTTTAAAATCAAGTACAAGTCTATTGGAGAAATAGAGAAGTATAAGGCTAGGTTAGTTGCAAAGGGCTACACACAAATAGAGGGAGAGGATTATAATGAGACCTTTGCCCCTGTGGCAAAGATGACAACCATTAGGTGTGTCTTAACCATAGCTGTGGCAAAGGGATGGAAACTCCATCAAATGGATGTGAGTAATGCTTTCTTGCATGGGGATCTAGATGAGGAAGTTTACATGGATCTACCACAAGGTTATCAAGTTTCTGAAGAAGGTTTGGTTTGTAAATTGAGAAAATCCCTCTATGGCCTTAAACAAGCCTCAAGAAATTGGTACTCTAAACTCTCTAAATCTCTTATTTCTTAAAGTTTCATTGAATCTCAACTAGATCATAGTCTGTTCACTTACACACAAGGCACTAGCTTTATAGTTGTGTTAGTTTATGTTGATGACTTGATCATAACTAGTAATGATAATGATTCCTGCAATGCTTTTAAGGAGCATCTGAGTGCTTGCTTCCATATGAAAGATCTAGGAGGACTTAAATATTTCCTTGGAATTGAATTAGCTAAGAGTAAGGAAGGATTGTTTCGTACAAAGAAAATACACATTAGATATCCTCACCGAGTGTGGCATGCTGGCTTGCAAGCTCGCTTCTTTTCCTTTGGAACAGAACCACAAGTTGGCTCTAGACCAAAGTGAATTTTATTCAAATGTTTCACAGTATAGAAGGCTGATTGGTAGGTTGATTTACTTAACAATTACAAGACCAGATCTGACATATTCTGTGCATGTTTTAAGTCAGTTTATGCAGGCCACGAGGCAAGGACATTGGGGTGCTGCATTAAGGGTTCTTAGGTATTTGAAACAGACCCCAGACAAAGGAATTTTGCTGCCAA
The DNA here is from genome assembly GCA_030762895.1 of Sophora flavescens. Taxonomy (NCBI): domain Eukaryota; kingdom Viridiplantae; phylum Streptophyta; class Magnoliopsida; order Fabales; family Fabaceae; genus Sophora; species Sophora flavescens. The sequence continues at coordinate 225,386,826 of CM061062.1, forward strand.
GGAACAATGATCTAGAGCTGACAAGATATCGTGTGATTCTCGATCGGGCTTCCCGCCTCACCGACTAAAAATCTATAATCGGCTACCTAATGAAATTGGGTTCAGCTCTGTTTCATGGAAGACCAAGAAGCAAACAATCGTATCTCTGGCCATCCAAAGTGAGGCAGAGTGCAGGGCAATGGCTTATGTCGCTAGTGAGATCATATGGCTTCAAGGGCTTCTCAGAACTTTACAGGTCCCTTGCAAATCAGCTACAAAACTCTTCTGTGATAATCAAGCAGCCATGCATCTGGCTGCCAATCCTGTCTACCATGAAAGAACAAAGCACATTGAAGTGGATTGTCACTTCATCAGAAAACACATACAAAGTGGAGTTATCAGAACAGAATACATGCACACAAAGCAACAGGAAGCAGATATATTTTCTAAGGTTCTAGGAGCAAAACAATTTCAAGAGTTGCTGTCCAAGGTTGGTGTTCAAGGTCCCCACACTGCTCCTTGAGGGGGAGTATTAAGATAGGACTCCAATTGGATGCTTATCATATTAGTTTGTATTAGTTTTTGAGATCAGTATTGTTGATCATTGTAGTTGTTCTAGCCTTTGTATAGATAAGCATCTTAGGGGTGTTTCTGTCTTAGTGCTCAGCTTTCCCATTCTTTCTGTTTTCTGTTCTGTTTGTTACAACAGAATTCTGCTTCTATTCTCTTTTCTTGCCTCTATATATAGAGCAAGGTTTCTTCTTGTGTTAACTGACTTTTCTTCAATAGAAATTTGTTGAAGTTGTTTTCAATAGCATAGTCATTTTCAATAAGCAGCAAGATTGTTCTTGCCAGGTTAGTATTCAATGGTAAAATCATAGCCTATGAATTTATACAACCAAGCCTGTTGTTGTGTGAAGAGACTGGTCCATCAAGCTTTTGAGGCTTTTCTGATTTGTTCGAAATATTATAAACTTGTGACCAACAAGGTAGTGCTAGAATCTAGCCAATGCCCGAGTAATTCAAACTTAGAAAAATATTTAGCACTAAATAATTCATCAAGTGCATTTAAGGCTTGATAATCAGTGCAGAAACTCAAGTACCATCTTTCTTTTTGACTAATAAAATGGGAGAGAAGAAAGGACTAGTACTAGGTTGCATAATTCTTTGTTGTAACATTTCCTAGACTATTTTCTCAATTTGTTCTTTCTGTCTGTGAGGGTATATATAAGGTTTCACCTTGACAGGGTTGGAGCCTTGTCTCAGGGTAATAGCATGGTTCTGTTGTATGTTTGGAGGCAGACTAGTAGGCTTGCTGAAAATGGCCTTGTAGGCAATGAGGAGAGTGACCAATTCAGGGGCCATGTTGTCAGGTAGTTCCAATTGGATGGTAAATAGTTCAGAATGAAATTGGTCTGGTGCAACCTTCTTATGTGATGGAATTGTGCTTGAGAAGGAAGCACATGTTTGTCCCCTTGCAACTGGCAGTAGGTACACAGGAAGGGTACATAGGAAGGTCTAGCTCATGGCCATGTACCTTGACAGTTATGTGTTTGACCAGTCCCTCTGCTCAAGTGTAATACCATTCCCAACTAACACTATGAAAAATGGGGCTGGTTCAATGGGTAGGCGCAGGAAATGTGCAAGCCTGGGATGGAAGAAATTGTTAGAACTCCCACCATCAAGCAAGAGGGACTGGTCAGGGGGATCGGGTGCAGGGTCCGGGGTGAAATTCTCATCAACTTGTAGAAGCATGAGATGTTTGTTAGGGCACTTATGGTTGAAGGAAAATTTATCATCACAGTAATAGAAAAGGCCCTTTTCACGCCTAAAGGGTTTTGTGTTTGGTGTTGGCAGTAATGAGGGTAAGGTGGGTTTATGGTTGTGTAGGGGAAGTGGGAGGGGGGCCAGAGAATATGTGGTGGTACTGGGAGGTGTTGAGAGTGAATTTGTGGGTGGTGTTTGAGTAAGAAGGTTTGGGTGGTGGTTGGTACTTTTCTTTAAACAGCTTGGCTAGTAATCTGGCACACAACTTGTTTGGGTCATCTTAAACAAAGTAGCTCTTGGGCAATCAAACACATAAGGGCCAAAGTCTAGCTCAATGGCACGAGTAAGAGCTTTCCATGATTGGAATGGATTGTATCGTTGCATCATTTGGAACCAAGGAATAACTTCCTGGCCCAAATGAACAGCTGCAATAGTCAATCAATCCAAATCGGGGGTCACATAATAGTCAGAAAAATGCTCTGTCATAAAAATCTACTCCAAGGGGCGTTTTCACTCAAAACGAGGAAAATCGAGTTTCACACTACGAGCCTTAAATGGGAGTTTACCCGAGTCTTTGTAAGAGTTCCATGCACCATGGGAAGAGGAAGGAGATACTTGGATCTTCTGGGTTAAGGCCTCGAGTGCGACTTCGATGCGCTCCATGCATGCATTGTTGGAAACATAAGTCAAGCTAGCTCGATTATTATACTTAGCATCACGCCTTTCCATGAGCTCCGTAAGGTGGGTCAGCTGAGCTTGCATTTCCTTCAAACGGGTACCCTTTGCCATGGTGTTGATGAAAGCACCAATTTGTAAGAAGCAATTTAATAAAGTAATAAATGAGTAAGAGACAGGTGTATTGTATTATTATATTAGCAAGTATTGAGATGTCAACTTCTAGAGTATATTCTAGGAAGGTATGAGTACACTGAATTCGAGTAAGGTACTGAAAGTGTTAAGTCTAGTAAGAAAGGGGAAAGATAGGAAGAAGACAAAGAGAGGGGTGCAATTCAAAGAGAGGAATCTTTACTGTCATCACTCATCATACACACCCTTTTTTAAATTCCTATTTTCTCTCTTATACCCATGCTCACACAAAGTCCTTGCATTTCAAGAATAATGGTGATTAGTGAGATAATCAAAGTTAATACAAGAAGGAGGTTGAATTGTGTTTACAAATTTTTTCGGTTACTTAAAAAGATTTTCATATGCACAACAAGCAAAACTTAGATTAGAGAAAATCAGACGAGTCATACGTCTAATATTCAGATAGAATACACAAGCAAACAGATAAGAGTAAACCAGAGTTTGATATTCACAATAATAACTCCCCAAGTTAAAAGCTTGAACAGAATAATATTTAAGCAAAATAAAGAGATAAGGGAAGAGGAATATCGCTGAAGAGTTTTATACTGGTTCACCCAAAATCCACAGGGCTACGCCCAGTTTCTTGGCAGCACCAAGTTTCCACTATAACTGAGTAAATTACAGTACAAGTATTATTTGCACACTTAGCCTCTTCAGGCTCAACACTCAAACAAGTATTCTTTGCTCACCTAGCCTCTTCAGGCTCAACACACAAGGAATATAAAGGTTTTGTGTAATTAATACAACTTGCAAGTCTTTCAGATCACACTCAAGGAGTGGAATAAATATGAAGTGTGAAAGACTGCGAATTAATATCAAATGATTGAAGGTGTATTCAATGAAAGAATGAAGAAGTTAATGAGGAGAGTAAATGCTTCTGCACAGTGTTCTTAATGATATTCAACTTCTTGTTTTCATCTTCATTGTTTGATCTATTTAAAGGCCTCAATTAAGAGATCTGTTTAGACACAAACTTTTAAAATGTGTTCTTTTTGTTGGAACCAAAGTGGTTTTGGATTTAATAATCTCTAAGTTTTGATGCTAACAAAAGGATTAAATTTGCTTGGCAAAGTGTTAGTTGAGATCTAACATGTGCTTTCAGTTATGCAGAAATACTTTAATATAAGTAAAATAAACTTGGGATAAGTTTTCATTGAAAATTACGCGTCCAACCCTTTAAACGGGCTGCTCAAAAACTTTGGTAAAGTTACTTGTTTATTTAATTTAGTAGACTGATTTTCTTAAGTGAACGAGGCTCTAAAATGGTTCCTAGACGAATACCAAAATAACTTGTTAGATACAACAAGTCCAAAGACTTGAAAATAAGCGTGTCCATCTTGCCACGTAAGTAGATGGAAGTAATTAGTAAAAGTAAATGGACTGAAAAATAAAGTAATCTAGTAGACGAGCTCTAACCGCCATGTCACCAGACGAAGATCTTTATAACTCATTAAGGAATAGCAAGTCCAAAGACTTGATAGACAAGAAGTTATGCCACGACATCAGACGAGCAAAATAAAATATTAAACAGACTTAGTCTCTCATATAACTAAGTAGACAGAGTTCTTTTTTAGACGAGCTCCATCTTTGGAATAAATTAAATGCAATCCGAATCTCTTGAATTTATTTCAAATTATTGATATTTATTTCAAAAGAATATTTGTTCTTCACATTTGTTTTATATGCTTTAGTGTTTCACCTTGTTGTAAAAGAAACATAGTACCATCAAGAAATACAAAAAGCAGAATCGTACAATAAGTTACTGCAAAACTATATGTACGATGACAACTTTATGGCTGAAAAAGCTGGATTATACACAAAGAATGATCAGAAAGTTCTCAAGCTGCAATACTCAGAGGAGTGAACCTCCAATTTGATGCTACCTCGATAACCAAGAGTACTATTCAGCATTGCCACAATCAAGCTCTCAGTCACAACAGATATCATGCATTAAATGCTATCTCTAAACGGGATTATTCAAAGTAACCGTTGAAGAAATACAAGTGAAGAATAAGGTCACTTTAAATAGAAGACCTGAGATACTGAAACAAGAACTCTTGACTGCACAACCTTACGAGCTCAACTTTTGTAAAACTGCATACTCATATTTCTTTAGAGAACAAGAGTCAGTATTTCTTAGTTTGAATATTGTGAAAATATTCATCTGATCTTAAACAGTCATATCCTCACACATAGTGAGTTAAGAAGATCAAACATTAAATCTCTTTGTTAGAGTTAGAGCCTGAAGAGGCTTGGTAAGAAAGAAATACTTGTAGCCTGAAGAGGTGTTGAATACTTGGTTGTAATCTATTTGAAGAAATAGTGGTTAAAACCTTCAAGTCGAAGGGACAGGACGTAGCTCTTGGTTGGAAGAGAGTGAACCAGGATAAAATCTCTTGCGTGAATCTTCTATCCCTAAACTCTTCAGTTTTATTTGCTTATACTAACTGTGGGGTTTTGATATTGCTTTGTTAAAGTCTTTTAAAAAGGATATTTTCTCTTTGTGCATGCTTCTGCTTTCTAATCTCCTTGTGTGCAAAATTTGTTTGAAAGGTTGTTTTCAAAAAATTTTAACAAACACAATTCAACCCTTCCTTATTGTGTTGGCCTGTGTCAAATTCAGTTGGTATCAGAGCTCAGCCTCGAAAGGGTTGAGCATCTAACAAGTGCTGAGGGAGTACGACCCAACAACCATGGATGCAGAAGGACAAACTATCAACAGACCTCCTCTCTTTGATGGAACAAATTATGACTACTGGAAGAAGAGAATGATGTCCTTCTTAGATGCACAAAATGTAGATACCTAGGAGTTGATTGAAATCGGCTACACTGAACCAAGAAATGAAGCTGGAGCCGCTGTTCCTAGAGCCCAATGGACTCAAGAGCAGAAAAACCAACATCAGCTGAATTTGAAGCTAAGCACTATCTCATGTGTGCTATAACCAGATCTGAACATGACAAAGTTCACAGCTGCAATACTGCTAAAGAAATCTGGGATACTCTTGCCCTGGCTCATGAGGGTTCCTCACAAGCTAAGGAATCTAAGATCAGCTTGCTGGTTCATCAGTATGAGCTGTTTAAGATGGGTGAACATGAAATAATAGACCAAATGTTTGGAAGATTCCAAACCATCACCAACAGTCTCAGATCTCTTGGAAAAGTTTATGAAAATAGAGATCATGTCAGAAAAATCCCGAGAAGTCTATCCAAACAATGGAGACCCGAAGTAACTGCTATTTAGGAAGCCAAAAACCTGAATACACTCTCTCTAGAAGAGCTTCTTGGATCTATCAAGGTTCATGAACTTGAACTTAATGAAGAAGAAAATTCTAGAAAAGGAAAATATATTGCCCTAAAGACAAAGAAAGCAAGTTCATCAAAAGTTCTCAAAGCTGCAGAGTCATCTGAGGAGTCTGAAACTTTTGATAATAATGAAGGATCGGATGAGGTTGAATTATCCTTTATCTCCAGGAAGATTCAACATATGTGGAGAAATAAAGGTGGTTTCAGAAGGAAGCAACTCAACAAAAAGTTTTCCAAGGAGACGCCAGACTCCAAGGAAATAGGTCCACCCTTGTGATTTGAATGCAAGAAACATGGTCACTTCAAAGCTGACTGCCCAGAGTTAAAAGATAAAAAGAAATTCTTCAAAAAGAAGAAAGGCTTAATGGCTACATGGGAGGATCTTGATCTGTCTTCTTCAGATGAAGAAAATGAAGCAGAGAAAGAAGCAAATATCTGTCTCATGGCAGACACTTCATTAGAAAGTGAATACACTGATGCTGAGGTAATGGACTCTGACCCGTCCACTCTTCAAAATGCTTTTGATGAATTGTTGCATGAGTCATCTATACTATCACGAGAATATAAGAGTCTCAAAAAAAAATTCTAAACTGACTAGAGAATATGATAGGGTCTGCACTGAGAAACAAAACCTCAAAAATGAAAACGACATACTGAAATTAGTGAATGTCAGTCTAGCTGACAAAGTGGTGTGTGAACCTGATGTCTCTTGAAGTTGTAAAACTGAAGCAAGATATAACATATCTAACTGATTCTCTGTCAAAGCTTGTAGGTGGCTCATATAAGCTTAGTCTCATTTTAAGGTACTCTAGGTCACTGTTGATTGTGTGATTTCACCTCATATTTCATTGACATATTGCATGCATTTTCATATAGGTTAGGCGTATTTTGTTTGATTATTTGATAGTTTTTACCTTGGAACGGATAAGGTAGTTTTGTGGTGCTTGTGTGCAGTAATTGAAGATTAAAATGTTCAGGATCAGTTACGTCGGAGCTGGCATAAAGATGGAGCTTGAAAGGCAAGAAAATGAGGCAAACAGAACTGATCACAGCCTAGCCGTGATGGCCATCACGGCCTAGCCGTGATGGCCATCACGGCCATGATCGAGTTGAACTGAAAAGAAAGAATGGAAAAGTCAGAGCTGGTCACGGCCAGGCCGTGATGGCCATCACGGTCGTGATATGTCAACTGAACCAGACCCTCACAGGCAGAACTGATCACGGCTAGGCCGTGATGGTGATCATGGCCGTGACAGACCAACCAGTGAAGCAACCTCCAATGTAGAATCCGTCAAAGCCTGGCCGTGATAGCCATCACGGCCGTGACGCGCAATATATGGATCCATAGAAACTGATTTGATCTGAATTTGTAATTGCTTGGGATTCAAGTTACCCTAATCTATAAATAGAGCACTTAGGCTCGAAAATAGGGGACTTTTTTGGGCTGCTACCTTAGGCAAAATTAGGATTTCTCTTCCTCTTATTCTTCTCTTCACTTAGGTTTTCATTCATGTTTTTGTTAAACAAGCTTACCATGTTCATGGCCATGCTTGAGTAGTTGCTTTATTTCTAGGGATTGGGGCTATGCCCAAGATTTGTTTAAGTTATGAATTGATGTTTTCCTTTTGTCAATTTCAATTTGCTTTCGATTTGGTTTCTATCGCATGAATTACTTGTGAATCTGGTGCGCACTTATTTGCATGTCATAGATACTCTAAGGAGGAACCTAGCGGTGAACTTAGGTATTGTATCTATAGGAATCAAACTTATGACTTAAATCATGAGAGTTAGAAACGGTCCGTCGAAGGTTCACGAATTGTCACAGAACTTAAAAGGTTCAATTTAAATTCAATTACCACAAGAGTAGGGGTTGGTTTAATTGGGCACAGTTTTTGTAACCCGAGAGGGAGCATTAACTTATTAAGGATAAATTTGCCTTCAAAGCAATTTTGATAATTAACAAGGGGTAGTCAATTTGGTAACATGAACAATCTTGTTGGTAACCCAATTCCTATGAATCTCTTTTGAATCGATTTACTTTCCTATTTTAATTGATTGCATTCTTAAATACATGATTTTCTAGTTAATTCTTATTACAAAATCAAATCTTTTAAAAATCCTTTTTTTATATAGTCCAGTTTAATTGGTTTAATAATTAGTTGTTATTTGAGATCACGGTCTCTGTGGGATCGATCTTTTTATTACTTGGCGACGAATCCGGTACACTTGCCATAGTCCACACATCAAGTTTTTTGCGCCGTTGCCGGGGACTGTGCTTTCTTGAATCTCAATTTAATTTTTAAATTGATTTTTCTGGACTTTTTTTATTTTTTATTTATTATTATTATTTTTGTATTTTCTTTTTATTTTAAATTTTCTCTTTTTTTCATTTATCTCTTTTACTAGAATATCTATCTCTCTCTTATAGGTGTTTTTCTCTTTTATGCAAAGATCCCTAAGTCTTGGAAACCTTATTGAAGTTGACCCCAAAATCGAAAGGACCTTTCATAGACGTAGAAGACTACAAAGAGAGAGGGAGAGGTTGATTCCCATTCCACTCATGGCGAATCTACCAGATACCAAACCACTGAAGGACTACGCAGCCCCAAATACTAGGGGTTTGCGAACTGGGATTACTAGGCCAGAAATCGAGGCGGAGAACTACACTATACCGCCTATGCTGATTAGCATGATTAGGCAACATCAATTCGGAGGATTACCCTCGGAGGACCCCGTCGATCATGTGGAGACATTCTTGGAGTTCACCGATGCAATAAGAATTCATGGTGCCCCGATTGATGCTATTCGCTTGAGGTTATTCCCCTCCTCTATGATTGGAAAGGCAAAAGCTTGGTTGAAGCAAGTGCCCGCTAATACCTTGTCAACTTGGGACCAACTGGAGTAGGCATTCCTGGAAAAATTCTTCCATCCATCCAAGACTGCTTACCTACGAACTCAGATCACCGACTTCTTCCAAAAGGACGAAGAATGCTTATCCGAAGCTTGGGATCGTTACAAAGGATTGCTAGAATCTTACCCACGTCATGGGCTCGAGAGGTGGTTGCTAGTGCATACCTTCTACAACGGATTGGATTACTCATCAAAGGTGTCACTTGACTCCGCAGCTGGTGGAGCCTTTATGAACAGACCTCTGACTGAAGCATTCAATATCTTTGAAAACGTAGCCGCCAACTTCCACCAATGGGGTTCGGAAAGAGGTAATAACCCAAAAAATATTTCGGGGGGTAATTTTGAAATGAATAGCATTGATCTAATTATGTCTAAAATTGACTCACTGAATAAACGCTTTGATAAGCTTGAAAAGGCTAATGTGGGTTCAATAGGTGCTACTAATGTTGTTTGTGAGATTTGTGGAATGCAGGGACATGACATAATGGAGTGCCCACATGGTATTTGATAAGCCTCTGGCTTATCTAGTTTTATAACTAGTAAGACTATGGTTTATGTGCTAATTATTCGAGTTCAATCTCGTTTTCTCCCAAATTTGGCCTTGTTTTGTTCCTAAGTTAGACTTTGACTCGTTCTAGGCATTTTTTTGTAGTTTTTAGTTTATTTTGAATAGAATTACGCTTTTTGTTTTCTTTTGTTGTTTCAGGTTAAAAGTGAAGCTCTTAGAGTCAAGGAAGATGAAGAAAACAGTGGAAAAACAATTCTGGAGGTTTCGCCCCGCGAGAGACTGCTGGCCTCGCGAGCCTGAAGACCAGCTAAGCAGCAACAGTCATCCTTTCTGTCTCGCCTCGCGAGAGGCTGCTCACCTCGCGAGAGTCCAATTTGAAAGCGCGTCATTTTTAATATTCGCCTCACGAGAGCTTGCTCGCCTTGCGAGCGAGCGCAGATCTTGAATTCTATAAATTGTTGTTTTAGGGCAGATTAAGGAGCTTTTGGTTCTCCACTGATTTTGTAGCGTTTTAGGATGAATCCTTGTTACTCTGGAGCTGCGTCTCCTTATTTTCTTTTTCTATTGTACTTTCACGATGAATGCCGATTGCTTGTGCGTTGTTATGAGCATGAGGAACTAATCCCCTCGTCTAAGGGATCAATGAAACCACCCATGGCGGTGTAGCGTTCAATGTGATGTATGTTTCTCTCCCCTTTTTCAATTAATGTTTTCCAATTCTGAATTGATTGTGTTGATCATATGCTTGCGTGATTGACTAGTTAAACGTGTTGAGGCTTAGGAGGCAATTCACGTTTTAGAACTTGAATTGGGAACATTGATCGAATATTGCACGAGAGTGAATAGGAGATCGGTGCAACCTTATAGGAACCAGATTTAATAGAGTTTGATGATTGGGTTATGAGACCTAGTAAGTAATTAATCCAATTGTTGGATACGTCCTATTGAGCACGACAGTGGATTTAGGAGAATTTGGGGGTCCTGGTTGACATTGTAATTAAACCTAGGGAAGGAATCATCATCACTTGGGTACTATGCATGATTGGGTAGGTGGATTTGAGACCTTAGATATTTTAATTTCAGATTTTAATACTTATTCTTTAATTAGATTGTTGATTTGAATTGTGTTCCCGATTTTCTCTCTCCCCTCAACCACTTGACTCGCTTGACCAAACGTATCGAATTTTCTGCGAATTGGTAGAATTGGTAGCTCAATCCTTGTGTTCGAACTCGGTAATTACTTACCGTGTTTTATTACTTGCGACGACCCGGTACACTTGCCGGTGACTCAACAAGTTTTTGGTGCCGTTGCCGGGGATTGGCACACCAATTTTCCTAATTTTTAGGAAGTTTGATTATTTGGTTAAGTTATTTTTATTTTTTATTTTTCACTAGTGGAAAATATACTTTAGACGGTAAAGGTTTACATCAGTTAACCAAAAGCTAGACGTTAAAAAGGGGGCGGTGGCAGTTTTGTAAATATCAGACTTCATTAATTCAATTTTAACGTCAGTTGTATTAAGGACTAACGTTAAAAGTGAAGTGACTGACTTTTAACGTCAGTTCCATAAACAACTGACGTTAACAGTGAACATTTTAACGTCAGTTCTGTATCGAACTGACGTTAAAAGTGAGTCACTTCACTTTTAACGTCAGTCCTTACATCAATAGACGTTAAAGGTTATTTTAATAATTTTTTTATCTAGTATACGTACCCTTCCGCATTGCCTTCCTCAAAGTTTCAGTTTCACAATTGCTTTGATGTTTTGTGTTTCTGTTTTGAAAACTAAAATATATGTGCGAAGTATAAGTGGAATCAATAACCCAAACCGGATCTCATTCATGAAGTGTAATACAGACTGATACAGAAGATTGAAAGGGTTTAAAATCCTATAAAAAGTTACATTGAAAGGGTTTAAAATCCTAAACATTTGTTGAGGCTTCGTTCCCTTCAGGGGTGAGCAAGAGAGGAGAGTCGAGCGACTGAGTTTTCTGTTTTCCAGAATTCACACCCGAAACATTAAAGCTACATCCCAACAGAGAGTTTTATGAAATATGCCAAAGGGAAAACTATACTCCGAAGGGTGCACTCGATCTGTTTTAGCAATGGTCTTGGAACAGTCACTTCCATCCTTTACGACCTCAGAAAACTGGGGGGCATGAGAGAGCTCAAGAGAGGCAAAAACAGGTGCACTAGATCTGTTTCAAGTAAAGGCAGTGGTTCTAGAGACTTCCTTGACGGTCACTTGCTGCCAAAGCTGAGGTTTTGGAACTGTGACGCCCGAGCACCTGATTTGCCCTCTAGCAGTTGATTCTCCGGAAGGATGATAAGGTGAGCAACTCACATTACGTGATTTACACAAGCTTATCACCCATGTTACGTGATTTACACAACCTCAGAAGTTGTTTGACCATTAAGACAAAGATCTTTGAGTCTAGGCATAGGAAGAAAGAGTGATGAAGTTAATCTCCATGGCAGAGCCATATTGTGAAGCAGAAAAAAGTAAAAGGATGGAAGGAAGCTATTTATAGGAGCAGGGGATGAATTTACTAAGCTATTCTGATTTTCTTGAAAACTTATCTAAAAACTTAATGCTCATTAAGAGGATTAGGCTACAAGGTGAATGGGTAAGTAGCACAGTAGTCAAAGGAATGAATGTTTTTACAAAAACTAATAAACTTTTAATGTCCGTTGTGTAATACAACTGACGTAAGAAGTGTGAGTGTTTTTTAACGTCAGTTTCTTAAGACAACTGACGTTAAATATATGACCTTTAACGTCAGTTTTTACTAACAACTGACGTAAGAAGTGTGAGTGTTTTTTAACGTCAGTTTTTTAAGAAAACTGACGTTAAATATATGACCTTTAACGTCGGGTTTTACTAACAACTGACGTAAAATATTGTTTTATTTTGATTATAATGTTTACACCCGCGCGCCTTCTGCACTTCTCTGTACGTCTCTTTTCTCTTTTCATCACGCTCAACCCTCACTCTCAACCCCCACTCTCACTCTCACTCTGCCCTAATCGCGAGCTCATCTCCACCGCAACCACCGCGAGGGATTCTTCGCCACCACCGTGAAGTACACTCTTAACCCCTAACTCTGTCTTTCCCTCTCATTCTTTGCAATAACTTAACATCTCTCTTTCCCCTTCCCACGCACTAACTCTCCTTGTCCCTCTACTCTCAGTAACCACATCGAACGTTGGTCACCACTCGAGCTTCCCCCCCACCACCACACGAGTGCCTATTTCTGGTGAGTCTTTAGGGCACATTTTTTTATTTTTGGTTTTGAGTGCATGTTGCTCTGCTGGTTGAAACTGTAGTCTCAGTAGTTGAAACTTGAAAATGTGAGTTTGAGTTGTTTGGAATGTCTCTATTTTTGGTTTTGAGTGTATGTTGAAACTGTAGTCTCAATAGTTGAAACTTGAAACCGCGAGTTTGAGTTGTTTGGAATGTCTCTATTTTTGGTTTTGAGTGCATGTTGCTCTGCTGGTTGATCTGTCATGGCCGTGATGCTCATCACGGCTAGGACGTGATCAGTTCTGCATGTGAGGGTCTGGTTCAGTTGGCACGTTACGGCCGTGATGTACATCACTGCCAGGCCGTGACTAGTGCTTGGCAATATTCAAAAACTATAGTTTTCAATCTCCCGTATTGTCCTTATATTGGACAGATGTTTTGTATATCTACAGGACCTATCTAGTTATTTTTATTTATACTTCTGTATTTATTTTGAGTTATAACCTATGTTAATACATATATATTGTTTCTGAACAGGCATACATATGGATCAGTCAGATAGCCCACATGAACGGGAGGACACTGTGGGGGCTTCGCAAGACCCGATCACGCCTACGCCTGATTCTAGTGTAAGTTTACATGTTATATACTATCTTTAGTCCTTCTTTTTAATGTAAGTTTATAATGTTACAACCCTCTATTTTATCATTTTTTTTGTCCATACAGACATCACAGGCTCATAGGAAACGGGGTAGAGGAGCCACCTCGTTGAAGAAACTAGAGATGGACAGACAAAGCGGACAGAAGCTTGAGGTGTACTTCGATGCTAATCTAAATGCCCAGGGACCCCGTGCTAAAGAATTTAATAAGTGGGCGTTTCTACAAGCGAAGCAGCACGTAAGCATCAACTACAACCACTGGAATGACGTTCCACAGAACGTTAAGGATCAGATTTGGGAGGCTATCGCGGTATTTTACCTTTACATTCGTTTGATTTACATTATTAGATAATTATCCGAGTTATAATCCATCCAGTTGTTATGTATTTAATGTGTAGGTAGCTTGGACTGTGCCAAATGACGAGGATCGTCGTCATAAATGTATGAAAATGGCATCAAAGCGTTGGAATGGGTTCAAGCATGATCTTACCAGGTACTATGTATCTGGGAAGAAGCGGCTTGATAAAATGTTCTCGGATTATCCCTGGATTGATCAGGATACTTGGGATATGTTTGCCAGGAGTCGACAGGATGGAGAATTTCAGGTTGGTTGATTAAGTTAATTTTGTATGCTTATTATAGATCATTTAACTGTATTTAATTATGTGTTTTTGTTTGAATAGGCTAAGGCAAATAAGGGTCGGCAGAATCAGGTGAAGAACGTCTACCGCCACACCATGTCTCAGGGTGGGTACCAGACTCGGATCGAGAAGATGATGGCGGATAGGCTGAGGGCGAAGCAGGAAGAGCACTCTGCTAGAATTGAAAGAGGAGAGGTGCCTGAGGGCACGCCATTAAGTCCTCCATCGGACATCGACCGCGAGGATGTCTGGTTAGCCGGCCGCATGACAAAGATGGGATCTTTTAAAGTTGATGCCACTCGCGAAGTGGCAGATAAGATTGTAAGTAAATAATTAACTTGATTTCAATTGATATTTGTATAGATATTTGCAACACTTTTCACTTACACGTTTTTTCATTTTTTTCATTGTAGATGGATCTTAAAGCACAATTCTCCCAGGGCTCATTCGTCCCTTCTGGACGGTGAGACGTCTTGATGACTGCTCTAGGCAAGAAAGACCATCATGGTCGGGTTCTCGGTGTTCCTGGGAACGTGACCATCAAAGAATATTATGGCAAGTCTGTTTCACGAAAGCGGGTGGTCGATGAAGCATCAATTTTGGCTGACATTACTCAGCACCTCATGTCCAACCCAGCTATTACAACACATCTGATGCAAAGCTTAATATCCAACCCGGAATTCAAGCAGGCGCTTGCCAGAGAGCTTTCCTCCGTCGGTACATCCCAGGACACCGCAGGGCATGCCAACCCTTCACATGTGAGCACAAAAGAGAGTTTTAGTAGGGCACATGTGGAGGACGATGAGTTGGCAGCTAGGGAGCGGGAGTTCGAAGTCCAACGCCATGAGCATGAGTTGGAAATGAAAAGGCGTGATCTTGAGTTGGACTCCAAACGACGTGAGCTCGAAATGTTAAAAAAGGTATGTATTCATTATTAATGTCCAAATTAGTCAAATAATTACTTGTGTTTTTTTTAATTATCAACAACTTGTCTATTTTATTTTTCCTAAACTGAAGGCCAAGTCGACGTCGGTGTCGCTGTCACCTATCACTCGTTTGTTCTCACTTGGTGAGGATTATGCGTTTGAGATTTTTGAATGTCCATTGGAGCACGATGGATGGGTGGCACGCCCAGATCAACGGAGGATATTTACCTTCTGTGGTGACGATCTCGAACGCCCGCGAAATAACGTTTGGATGAACAAGAATGTTTTCGGTCTACGGTGCACGTAAGTTAATTTTAATTTTATAACTTATTTATTTTTGGTATTTTTCCATTTAATAATTTATTTTAATTTCAATATATATATTATGTAATTAACATCCACACCTTTTCATATCTTAGGTATCTCCATCGTCTTGACTTGATAAGGGCGTTGCATCGCTCTGGCTTCTTAGATCCGTCGGTCCTTCTGCCCCAATTCTTTGATGGCGATGGATTAAGTAAATACATAGGGAACTTGTTGGGAGACAATCGGAAAGAATTATATCTGGCTCCCTACTGTATGAAAAACCATTGGCGCTTGTTCGTACTTCACCCGTCTAGGCATACTGTCATATTCTTCTGCTCTCTCCACCAAGATCCGCCACCGAAGGTGGTGGAAGCTGTAAATAAGTAAGTAACTAATCTTAAATTCAATTTAAGTTTTAATATCAGTTGTTTTTAGTTTATTACACACATGATATATGAATTTGTTAATTGATCGACATGATTATTTGTTTATGATAGCGCATAACAAGGCGAGTAGCATAAGTTGCGCCAACGGGAGAAGTAGGACTTCTAAGGCTAAAGAAAATCTTGTATGGAACATCCTCAAGGTTTGGTAGTTTATTTATCAAATAATTAATATTATAATTACTAATTTATATGTATATTCAACTGACGTTGAAATTAATTTTGTTGGTAGTTTCGATTTCAAATTGACGGGTGGTCGTGCGGCTATTATGTGATGCTTCATATGCTGAACATAGTCTCCACATTTATTACGGATGAATGGAATAAGGTAATATTTAAACAACTTGTTAAATTATATATTATAGTTTTGAAGATGACTTGCATTGATGTTATTGTTATTATTTGAACGCGTGTAGGCATTTAACGACCAATCGCCTATTCAAGAAAATGAGTTAAGAGACTTGAGGATGCGCTTCACTGAATTCTTCTTCAAGTATGCGGCTGAAAAAGGAATTGACGAGATACCTCCGCAATACTTAGATAAATAGTTTTTTTGTTAGACTTTAGAAACTAATTAATAACATGTATATATATATATCCTTATATTGGTAGTTTTGTTTTTCAGACATTGGAACTAAAATCTATTTATATATATACATGGGTTTTGGTTTTAAGTCCCCCCATTGTTCCATTTTTACTTTGCAATTCTGTAATGTGTGTGATATTCTGTGTTACTGGGATATTTACTGAATGCAGGGATAGCTGAGGGGAGTGATATTTTAAAACTGAATTTAAAAAAAAAAAATCATCTATTAACGTCAGTTGTATCAAACAACTGACGTTAATAGTATTTTATAAAATATATAGTACACTATTAACGTCAGTTGTAATAAAAAACTGACCTTAAAATTAAACATTTAACGTCAGTTCTTTATAACAACTGACGTTGGTTTTAACAAAATTAACGTCCGTTGTCTTAAAGAACTGACGTTAATAGTTTTATGTTTAACGTCAGTTTTGTTAAAGAACTGGCGTTAATAGTTTTATATTTAACGTCAGTTCTCAACTGACGTTAAAGTATTAACTATTAACGTCAGTTGTATTAACGTCAGTCTGTATTCTGACGTCAAAAATCAATTTTAACTGACGTAAAAAACACTTATTGCACTAGTGTTTATTTTTTATTTTCTGCTATTTTATCTATGCTTCTTTGATTCCGCTTGGTCTTGCCCTGTTTTTGTATGCGAGGTACCCTTTCACAGGAGGACTTTCTATTTGATTTGGAGATCACTAGGACCGAGAAGCATTTAAGAAAAGAAGCTAGAGAGCGAAAGAGGCTTGAAGCAATTAATTCTCAGAGGATGACCGAAGGAAACCCTCCTCCTCCTCCTCCTCCTCCTCCTCCTTACAAGCCTCTCTTCGAGTATAATCTACCCAACTTGGAGGATTGTGATTCTTCTATCGTGAGGGGCAACCTGAATACAGATTCCTTCAGAGTGGAAGGATGTGTCACAGCCCAAATCCGTGAAAATCAGTTTGATGGGAGTGGCAAACAAGATCCTCATAGACACATCACTCGCTTCCTTGAAGCTTGTGACATGCATAAGACAAGAGGAGTTACTCCAGATGAGTTTCGCTTGCGGCTTTTCCCTCTCTCTCTTAGGGATGTCGCTCGCGATTGGTTTGACAGCTTGGATAGGAACAGTATCAGAACTTGGGAGCAAATGGCACAAAAGTTCCTAACGAAGTATTTTCCTCCTCAGAAAGCGGCACAAGCAAGAGTAGCCATTACATCTTTCAGGCAGACAGAGGATGAAACTTATAATGAAACTTGGGAGAGGTACAATGTGCTATTGAGAAGATGTCCCTCAGCTTTCTTTGACCCGGTCTCCAAGGTTCAACATTTCTTTAACGGGTTAAGGGGACGATACCAGATGAATTGTGATGCCGCAGCTGGCGGTTCTTTTTCCTATTTATCAGCTGAGGATGGATGGGCATTATTGGAGAAGATGTCGTACAATGATTACAACCGTGTAAGAGAAACCTCAAGCGGAATCAGTTCTGCAGCAATGGAAGCCATTCTAAAGCAAAATAAACTGTTGAAGATGCAAATTGCGGCTTTGGCTGAGAACAAGAAGGTTAATGTGATACACGAGGGAATGCCTCCTGGTTGTGGAAATTGTAATGGAGATCATGACATTCAGAGCTGTCCGTTCAACTTCTCTCGAGAACATGTGGACTCATGCCACAATTTCTATGACAGTGTGCTGATAAGCCTCTGGCTTATCTAGTTTTATAACTAGATAGACTGTGGTTTTTGTGCAAATTATTCGAGTTCAGTCTCGTTTTCGCCCAAATTTGGCATTGTTTTGTTCCTAAGTAGACTTTGACTCGTTCTAGGCAATTTTTGTAGTTTTTAGTCTATTTTGAATAGAATTACGCTTTTTGTTTCTTTTTATTGTTTCAGGTTAGAAATTAAGCTCCGAGAGTCAAGAAAAGTCAAGAAACAGTGGAAATTGTCATTCTGGAGATACTCGCCCCGCGAGCCTGAAGATCAACAAAGCAGCAACAGTCATCAATTCTGTCTCGCCTCGCGAGTCACAGGCTCGCCTCGCGAACCTGAAGACCTGACTGTGCCAGAGAAGTCATCCTTTTGGGATCGCCTCGCCAATCACAGTTCGCCTCGCGAGCATTCAAACTCAGGATGGAGCCAAAACTGAAATTCGCCCCACGAACATACTCTCGCCTCATGAAAGTCCAAATTGAATGCGCGCCAATTTTAATGCTCGCCTCGCGATAATCTGTTCGCCTCGTGAGCGAGCGCAGAATCAGAACTCTATATATAGGTTGTTTCAGTATCAGAACGGGAGCTCTCTGGATAGATCCGAATCCTAGTAGTTTTTCCACTTGTATAGAGTAGCGTTTAGGCTAGTTTCTTGTCTCTTTGGAGCTGCGTCTCCTCTTTTCTTTTTCTTATTTTACTATGGTGGTTATGTCCGATTGTTTGTCTATGAGCATGAGGAACTAATCCCCTCGTCTGAGGGAACAATGAAGCCACCCATGGTAGTGTAGATTCGATGTGATGTATGTCTTTCTCCCTTTTTCTCAATGAATGTTTTCCAATTCTGATTTGATTGTGTTGATCATCTGCTAGCGTGATTGACTTGTTAACGTTGATGAGGCTTAGTCAGCGATTCACGTTTAGAACTTGAATTGGGATCACCGATCGAATATTGCACGAGAGTGAGTAGGAGATCGGTGCAACCTTATAGGGAACAAGAATTAACAGAGTTTGGTGATTAGGATTATGAGACCTAGTAAGTAATTAATCCAATCTTCGAATACGTCCTAATGAGCACGACAGTGGATTTAGGAGAATTTGGGGGTCCCGGTTGACATTGTAATTGAACTTAGGGAGGAATTCATCATCACTTGGGTATGCATATTGGGTAGGTGGATTTGTGACCTTGGACATTTTAATTTCAAATTTTTAGTTAATTATTTTATTAGATTTGTTAATTTGAATTCGATCCTATTTTCTCTCTCTCAACCACCCTCTGTTACTTAACCAAACGTATCGGATTTCCCGCGGATTAGTTGAATTGGTAGCCCAATCCTTGTGTTCGACCTTGGTAAATTCTTACCGTGTTATTTTATTACTTGCGACGACCCGGTACACTTGCCGGTGACTCATCAAGTTTTTGGCGCCGTTGCCAGGGATTGGCACAACCAATTTTCCTAATTTTTAGGGAAGTTTGATTATTTGGTTAAGTATTTTTATTTTTATTTTTATTTTTATTTTTATTTACTATTATCTCTCTACTTCTTTGATTCCACTTGGTCTTGCCTTGTTTTTGTATGCGAGGTACCCTCCCACAAGAGGACTTGCTATTTGATACGGAGATCACCAAGACCGAGAAGCGCTTAAGGAAAGAAGCAGAGAGCGAAAGAGGCTTGAATGGATGGATGGGCATCATTGGAGGAGATGTCGTACAATGATTACAACCGTGGTTGGGAAACCTCAAGTGGATTCAGTTCTGCAACAATAGAAGCCATTCTAGAGCAAAATAGACTGTTGCAGATGCAGAATGAGGCTTTGTCTTGGAACAAGCGGGTGAATGTGATACATGAGGGAATGCCTCCAGGTTGTGGAAATTGTAATGGAGATAATGACATTCAGTACTGTTCGTTCAACTTCTCTCAAGAATATGTGGACTCATGCCATAATTTCTATGACAGCGTGCCCCAGGACAACTATCAGAGTCAGAATCAGTATTGGGATTATATGAGGGGAGACCATCCGGGTTTCGCTTGGAGTAATGCTGATGATGGTCTAGCTTGGCAACCACAACCTCAACAGAATTGGCAACAACAACCTCAACAGGCTGGTGGAAGACAACCTTGGGAGTTGGGTTTTGAGAAGACGAATGCGGCAATTGAGAAGTTGGCAATCTATACAGAGAAGGTGAATGCATAGTTGAGAAGTTGGCCCAACAACAACAACCTTGGGAGTTGGCTCTTGAGAGGGCGAATGCGGCAGTAGAGAAGTTGGGTCAGCTCGTAGAGCAACTAAATGAGCGTCTCCCAGGCACTTTCCCAGGTGATACCAAGAACAACCCTAAGGACCAATGCGAAGCCATAACAACTAGAAGCGGTAGGGTGTTGGGATCTGACTGGGATGCAACTAGTTCTCAGGAAGTTGAGGAAGAACTACCACATGTTGAGGAAGATCAACCTGAGAAAGAGGAATTGACAAGTGACAAGGCCCCGGAACAACCACATGTTGAGGAAGAGCAACCTAAGGAAGAGCAATTGGCAAGGGACAAGGCACCGGAGCAAGGGGTAGAGATCAAAATGCAGATAAAGTGGTAGAGGATTTCACCATGCTTGCCAAGCAACCTGAAATTACTGCATTAGATAACTATGTTGGCTTACATGCATGTGTGGACATTGGTAAGTTAGACCCTCCCACTTGTCTGGCACACTTCCTCGAGAAAACACCATTTGACCCGAGAGGAAGTGAGTTCATAATTACAGAGGTCAATGGAGTTTTCACACACGGGCCAGGTGGAATTATGGATAGAGTCGTATTGCTTCTGCAAGGGCCACTTCATAAACCATGGGATCCGGGTGGAGGATCTCACATGATGAGCGTCTCTTGGCCCTTGTGCTACAGGCTATGGGATCCAGGTGGATGCTTCTTAATAAGTCAAGCTAGTGACGTTAAAGAAGCTCTTATTGGGAGGCAACCCAAGCTAGGTATCCTTTATATTTAGTTTCTGTCATTTTCATTTATATATGTATAAAAAAAAAGAGAAAAAAAGAAAAAAAGATTGATTCGCCACGCGAATCCACTGTGGCCGCGCGAGACAGAAGCCCTGAATCTCAGAGGCTTGCTCATGCCTCTGTCTCGCGTCGCGAGGGATTATTTCGCCTCGCGATTATGGGCATCATCATCTGTTGGAATTCCAGATTCGCCTCGCGAGATACTACTCGTCTCGCTATTCTGGAAAGTGTGAATAACAATTTTCCAGATTCGCCTCGCGAGTGGTCTCTCGCCTCGCGAATCTGCACTTAAGGTTTTAATTTGCAGGAGTTCTTCCAGGATGCTATGCAACAGAAGGGAGCCCGTGATACCAATTGGATGAGGAGGCAACCATGGAAACTTGATCAGGTAGCACCCTCTCCTCTCCTCACTTTTGTTTTGTTTTTGTTTTTGTTTGTCACTCTTGAATAATTTGAGAAGATCAAGAGTTTGTGTATGAATGTTGTGTCGGCAAGCTTGTTGGATTTTAATTAAATTTAGCATAGATTGATTGCATGAATTATTTTGACCATTGATGATTTCCCCCTAGGTTCTGAAAATAGAAAAGTTGATCCCCATGTGAAAAATTGAAAACTGAACTTTGAGAATTTTATTGTGATTACTTGATTTATGACAAGTTTGGGGTGAGGGGGTGCACACACTAGGAATTGTATCTCGGTCAAACAATTTTCAAAAATGTCCAGGTGAGGATTTAAGCCTCCAACAATGTTTTTGATTGTGTGAATCACTTTTAAGTTGCACTTTCCCGAATTTGCTTGAATCTCTTCATGGTTTGCATGTCTATATGTTGCATCAAATGATTTAGGCAATTTTTCTTGAAATAACCACTTGGCCTAAAAAGAACCATCCCTATTGCATGTTCCCTAGTTAGCCACATTGAGCCTAATTAGCCTATTGTTTTTTGATGACCCTATACTATAAGCCAAAATCTGGAAAAAAACCATGTTAACCAAATCTTAGGATTAGGAGAGCATGGAAGCTTAGCAAGAGAAGGGTTGTAAGAAACTAAGTTTGGGGTGGCTACAAGGTTTGATATGTCATTATGGGTTGAGAAAAAGAGAAAAATATAAAGGTTGAGACCCAAGGCAAAAAGAAAAAAAGAAGAAAAGAAGAAAGAAAAAAATTGCCAAAAGAAAAGGGGCAAAACAAAAAGATTAGCAAGGAAAAGGCTGTAGTCACCCGAGGCAAAAAGAAAAATGGAAAAAAGAATTTGAGTGGAAGATGTGTCAAATGCTCATGCTCTCTTGGTTCCTAGGGACTTAAGCCTAGTATCCTTGAATATCCTACCCTTAGCCAGACCCCACTACAACCTTTAAAAGACCTTTTGATGTTGCTTTCATGTTTTCGTGGGAATCATTTTTGAGATGAAAATCAAATTCATGGGAAGTGCTCTTGAAACGTGAAATTGAGTGAAAAGTTGATAGCCTAGACAAATTTGAGCGAATGAGTAAAATATTAAATGCCCTTGTGAGGAAGGCAATTGTTTGAAATTGGTGATCTCTCTTTTGTGTGTAACTTTGATCCTCAACTTAGATTAATGCTTGCATGAATGATAAGTTCTCAATTGTTTAAATTAAATGAATGTGGGGATTACATTGATGCAAGGGGGGAATCATTGATAAAAATTGTTGTGTTGAATTGCATGAAATTTGTGCGAAAAATTGATTGAATCCCTTTAGCTTGCCAAGTCTTGAGTCTTTTTGAGTTCTAGCTTGCTTGGGGACAAGCAAGGTTTAAGTTTGGGGTGTTTTGATAAGCCTCTGGCTTATCTAGTTTTATAACTAGTAAGACTGTGGTTTATGTGCTAATTATTCGAGTTCAATCTCGTTTTCGCCCAAATTTGGCCTTGTTTTGTTCCTAAGTTAGACTTTGACTCGTTCTAGGCCTTGTGTGAATCACTTTTAAGTTGCACTTTCCCGGATTTGCTTGAATCTCTTCATGGTTTGCATGTTTATGTGTTGCATCAAATGATTTAGGCAATTTTCTTTGAATAACTACTTGGACTAAAAATAACCATCCCTAATACATGTTCCCTAGTTAGCCACATTGAGCCTAATTAGCATATTGTTTCTTGATGACCCTATATTATAAGCCAAAAATCTGAAAAATCATGTTAACCCAATCTTAGGATTAGGAGAGCATGGACACTTAGCAAGAGAAGGGTTGTGAGAAACTAAGTTTGGGGTGGCTACAAGGTGATATGTCATTTTGGGTTGAGAAAAAGAAAAATAAAGGTTGAAACCCAAGGCAAAAAAAAAAAGTGGCAAAACAGAAAAAATAGCAAGGAAAAGGCCGTAGTCACCCGAGGCAAAAAGAAAAAGGGAAAAAGGAATTTGAGTGGAAGATGTGTCAAATGCTCATGCTCTCTTAGTTCCTAGGGACTTAAGCCTAGTATCCTTGAATATCCTACCCTCAGCCAGGCCCACTACAACCTTTATAAGACCTTCTGATGTTGCATGCATGTTTTCGTGGGAACTATTTTTGAGATGAAAATCAAATTCATGGGAAGTGCTCTTGATATGTGAAATTGAGTGAAAAGTTGATAGCCTAGACGAATTTGAGCGAATGAGTGAAATTTTACATACCCTTGTGAGGAAGGCAGTTGTTTGAAATTGGTGATCTTCCTTTTGTGTGTGACTCTGATCCTCAACGTAGATTAATGATTTCATGGATGATGAAGTTCTCAATTGTTTAAAGTAAATGAATGTGGGGATTACATTGATGCAAGGGGGGAAATCATGGGAGAAAAGTTGTTTTGTTTTGATTGCATGAAATTTGTGCGAAATCGATTGATTCCTTTAGGCTTGCCAAGTCTTGAGTCGTTTTTGAGTTTTAGCTTGCTTGGGGACAAGCAAGGTTTAAGTTTGGGGTGTTTTGATAAGCCTCTGGCTTATCTAGTTTTATAACTAGATAGACTGTGGTTTTTGTTCAAATTATTCGAGTTCAATCTCGTTTTCGCCCAAATTTGGCATTGTTTTGTTCCTAAGTAGACTTTGATTCGTTCTAGGCAATTTTTGTAGTTTTTAGTCTATTTTGAATAGAATTACGCTTTTTGTTTCTTTTTATTGTTTCAGGTTAGAAGTGAAGCTCCGAGAGTCAAGAAAAGTCAAGAAACAGAGGAAATTGTCATTCTGGAGATACTTGCCCCGCGAGTGGATGCTCGCCCCGCCAGCCTGAAGATCAGCAAAGCAGCAACAGTCATCAATTCTGTCTCGCCTCGTGAGTCACAGGCTCGCCTCGCGAACCTGAAGGCCTGATTGTGCCAGAGAAGTCATCCTTTCGGGATCGCCTCGCCAATCACAGTTCGCCTCGCGAGCATTCAAACTCAGGATGGAGCCAAAACTGAAATTCGCCCCGCGAACATACTCTCGCCTCGCGAAAGTCCAAATTGAATGCGCGTCAATTTTAATGCTCGCCTACCGATAATCTGTTCGCCTCGCGAGCGAGCGCAGAATCAGAACTCTATATATAGGCTGTTTCAGTATCAGAACGGGAGCTCTCTGGATAGATCCGAATCCTAGTAGTTTTTCCACTTGTATAGAGTAGCGTTTAGGCTAGTTTCTTGTCTCTTTGGAGTTGCGTCTCCTCTTTTCTTTTTCTTATTTTACTATGGTGGTTATGTCCGATTGTTTGTCTATGAGCATGAGGAACTAATCCCCTCGTCTGAGGGAACAATGAAGCCACCCATGGCAATGTAGATTCCATGTGATGTATGTCTTTCTCCCTTTTTCTCAATGAATGTTTTCCAATTCTGATTTGATTGTGTTGATCATCTGCTAGCGTGATTGACTTGTTAACGTTGATGAGGCTTAGTCAGCGATTCGCGTTTAGAACTTGAATTGGGATCACCGATCGAATATTGCACGAGAGTGAGTAGGAGATCGGTGCAACCTTATAGGGAACAAGAATTAACAGAGTTTGATGATTAGGATTATGAGACCTAGTAAGTAATTAATCCAATCTTCGAATACGTCCTAATGAGCACGACAGTGGATTTAGGAGAATTTGGGGGTCCCGGTTGACATTGTAATTGAACTTAGGGAGGAATTCATCATCACTTGGGTATGCATATTGGGTAGGTGGATTTGTGACCTTGGACATTTTAATTTCAGATTTTTAGTTAATTATTTTATTAGATTTGTTAATTTGAATTCGATCCTATTTTCTCTCTCTCAACCACCTTCTGTTACTTGACCAAACGTATCGGATTTCCCGCGGATTAGTTGAATTGGTAGCCCAATCCTTATGTTCAGCCTCGGTAAATTCTTACCATGTTATTTTATTACTTGCGACGACCCGGTACACTTGCCGGTGACTCATCATGTGCCCCATAACAACTATCAGAGGAACAGTCAGAATCAGAATAGGGGTTATATAAGGAGAGACCATCCGGCTTTCGCTTGGAGTAATGCTAGTGGTGGTCTAGCCGGGCGACAACAACCTCAACAGAACTGGCAACAACAACCTCAATAGGGTCTGAGGCCAAACATTGGAATCCATCAGCATAATACTCAGCATGCTCTTCCGGGGCCTACTCAACTGTAAATAACTGATGGTGGAAGGCAACCTTGGGAGTTGGAATTTGAGAAGATGAGTGCGGTAGTTGAGAAGTTGTCAATCAATACAGGTACAACCATTGATAAGTTGGCAACTCATACAGGGGCGACCATTCAGAATCTAGAGACATAGATAGCTCAGCTCTCAAAGCAACCGAATGAGCGTCTCCCAGGTACCTTCCCAGGTGATACCGAGAACAACCCTAAGAACCATTGCAATGCCATAACAACTAGAAGTGGTAGGGTGTTGGGATCTAACAGGGGTGCAACTAGTTCTCAAGAAGATGAGGCCTCGGAACAACCACATGTTGAGGAAGAGCAACCTGAGAAAGAGGGGTTGGCAAGTGACAAGGCACCGGAGCAAGGAGGGAGGTTAAAACTTGTTGATGAAGAGTTCCGAAAAAAGAAGTGGGTTGAACCCCAAGACCTCCCGCCCTACATGAAGGTACCATATCCTGAAAGATTGAAGAAGCCTCAGCAAGATAAGCAATTTAATAAATTCCTTGATGTCTTCCGCAAACTTCAAATTAACATTCCATTTGCGGAAGCCTTGGAACAAATGCCATCTTATGCCCGGTTTATGAAGGAGCTTATCTCCAAGAAGCGGAGAATAGTGGATGAGGAAACGGTTTCTTTGACCGAGGAGTGTAGTGCCATTCTTCAAAGAAAACTACCTCCAAAGTTGAAGGATCCCGGTTCTTTTTCTATACCATTCACCATTGGGGGGATGACTCTAGGGAAGGCATTGTGTGATCTAGGGGCAAGCATCAACTTGATGCCCCTCTCTATGATGAAGAGGTTGGGGATCAAATAAGTCAAAGATACGCGGATGTCACTCCAACTGGTCGATCGTTCTATAAAATATCCTTATGGAGTGGTCGAAGACTTGTTAGTGAAGGTGGACAAGTTCATATTTTCGGCGGACTTTGTGGTGCTTGATATGGATGAAGATGCCGAGATCCCTCTCATATTGGGTAGGCCCTTCTTGGCCACTGGGGGTGCTTTGATAGATGTAAAACAAGGGAAACTCACTCTAAGGGTGCAAGATGATGAGGTAGTCTTCAATGTATTTGAAGCAATGAAGCACCCTGCAGAGAGATTGGATGTGTATCGAGTGGATATGGTGGACTCATCTGTCAAGGCAAAGGCAACTAGAGAAGCCCATGGTTCTTTACTTGCACAAGTGTTGGTAAAATCCCATGATGATGGTAGTGACGAAAAAGACCCTTTGGGGGATGTGATCTATCTCGAGTGGTTAAAAGATAAAGAAGCCTTACCGAGTCTCCCAGAGGATCCAGGTGCAAGGGAAAAGGTCAACAAAGAAGAATGGAAAAAAGCTCTGCGTGAGGAAGTGATTAAACCGTTAGAGGCCGGAGTCATCCATCCAATCTCGGATAGTGGTTGGGGTATTCCAATTCATGCGGTTCCAAGGAAAGGTGGCACAACCGTGGTGGTCAATAAAAGCAATAAATCGATCCCAACAAGGACCATCTCGGGGTGGAGAGTTCGTGCTGATTATAGAAGGATGCTGAACTTAAATGAGTTGTCCGGGAACCGCATGCGAGCATATGAAAGGGCAAGAACCTACAAAGAACGGACTAAGGCATGGCATGGCAAGCAAGATCTTCTTCCGGATTAACCCTTAGGGGTGACTTGAGTCAGGCTCGGGATGTTAAACAAGCGCTACTTGGGAGGCAACCCAAGCTAGGTATCCTTTAGTTTCTGTCAATTTTCCCTTATATATATATAAAAAAAAAAAAGAAGCTTGATTCGCCACGCGAATCCACAGTGGCCACGCGAGACAGAAACCCTGAATATCAGAGGCTTGCTCAGGCTTCTGTCTCGCGTCGCGAGGGATACTTTCGTCTCGCGATTCTGGGTATCATCATCTGTTGGAATTCCAGATTCGCCTCGCGAGATACTAGTCGCCTCGCGATTCTGGAAAGTGTTAAGAAGAATTTTCTAGATTCGCCTCGCGAGTGATCTCTTGCCTCGCGAATCTGCAATTAAGTTTTTGATTTGCAGGATTTCTTCCAGGAGAGGCCTTTGGCCCAATAGAGGGGTGCCCGAGGGACCAATTGGACGAGGATGCAACCATAGAGGAACTTTACGTGGAAGCGCCCACCTACAATACAACTTGATCAGGGAGCACCCACTCTCTTCCTCACTCTTATTTTATATATGTGTTCTTTCATTGAGGACAATGTATGCTTTAAGTGTGGGGGAGGGAACCAATTGTTTTGTTTTTGTTTTTGTTTTTGTTGTCACTCTTGAATAATTTGAGAAGATCAAGAGTTTGTGTATGAATGTCGTGTCGGCAAGCTTGTTGGATTTTAGTTAAATTTAGCATAGATTGATTGCATGAATTATTTTGACCATCAATGATTTCCCCTTGGGTTCTGAAAATAGAAAATTTGATCCCCATGTGTAAAATTGAAAATTGAACTTTGGAGAATTTTATTGTGATTGCTTGATTTATGACAAGTTTGGGGTGAGGGGGTGCACACACTAGGAATTGTATCTCGGTCAAACAATTTGCAAAATGTCCAGGTGAGGATTTAAGCCTCCAACAATGTTTTTGATTGTGTGAATCACTTTTAAGTTACACTTTCCCGAATTTGCTTGAATCTCTTCATGGTTTGCATGTCTATATGTTGCATCAAATGATTTAGGCAATTTTTCTTGAAATAACCACTTGGCCTAAAAAGAACCATCCCTATTGCATGTTCCCTAGTTAGCCACATTGAGCCTAATTAGCCTATTGTTTTTTGATGACCCTATACTATAAGCCAAAATCTGGAAAAAAAACCATGTTAACCAAATCTTAGGATTAGGAGAGCATGGAAGCTTAGCAAGAGAAGGGTTGTAAGAAACTAAGTTTGGGGTGGCTACAAGGTTTGATATGTCATTATGGGTTGAGAAAAAGAGAAAAATATAAAGGTTGAGACCCAAGGCAAAAAGAAAAAAAGAAGAAAAGAAGAAAGAAAAAAATTGCCAAAAGAAAAGGGGCAAAACAAAAAGATTAGCAAGGAAAAGGCTGTAGTCACCCGAGGCAAAAAGAAAAATGGAAAAAAGAATTTGAGTGGAAGATGTGTCAAATGCTCATGCTCTCTTGGTTCCTAGGGACTTAAGCCTAGTATCCTTGAATATCCTACCCTTAGCCAGACCCCACTACAACCTTTAAAAGACCTTTTGATGTTGCTTTCATGTTTTCGTGGGAATCATTTTTGAGATGAAAATCAAATTCATGGGAAGTGCTCTTGAAACGTGAAATTGAGTGAAAAGTTGATAGCCTAGACAAATTTGAGCGAATGAGTAAAATATTAAATGCCCTTGTGAGGAAGGCAATTGTTTGAAATTGGTGATCTCTCTTTTGTGTGTAACTTTGATCCTCAACTTAGATTAATGCTTGCATGAATGATAAGTTCTCAATTGTTTAAATTAAATGAATGTGGGGATTACATTGATGCAAGGGGGGAATCATTGATAAAAATTGTTGTGTTGAATTGCATGAAATTTGTGCGAAAAATTGATTGAATCCCTTTAGCTTGCCAAGTCTTGAGTCTTTTTGAGTTCTAGCTTGCTTGGGGACAAGCAAGGTTTAAGTTTGGGGTGTTTTGATAAGCCTCTGGCTTATCTAGTTTTATAACTAGTAAGACTGTGGTTTATGTGCTAATTATTCGAGTTCAATCTCGTTTTCTCCCAAATTTGGCCTTGTTTTGTTCCTAAGTTAGACTTTGACTCGTTCTAGGCATTTTTTGTAGTTTTTAGTTTATTTTGAATAGAATTACGCTTTTTGTTTTCTTTTGTTGTTTCAGGTTAAAAGTGAAGCTCTTAGAGTCAAGGAAGATGAAGAAAACAGTGGAAAAACAATTCTGGAGGTTTCGCCCCGCGAGAGACTGCTCGCCTCGCGAGCCTGAAGACCAGCTAAGCAGCAACAGTCATCCTTTCTGTCTCGCCTCGCGAGAGGCTGCTCGCCTCTCGAGAGTCCAATTTGAAAGCGCTCCATTTTTAATATTCGCCTCGCGAGCGAGCGCAGATCCTGAATTCTATAAATTGCTGTTTTAGGGCAGATTAAGGAGCTTTTGGTTCTCCACTGATTTTGTAGCGTTTTAGGACGAATCCTTGTTACTTTGGAGCTGCGTCTCCTTATTTTCTTTTTCTATTCTACTTTCACGATGAATGCTGATTGCTTGTGCGTTGTTATGAGCATGAGGAACCAATCCCCTCGTCTAAGGGATCAATGAAACCACCCATGGCGGTGTAGCGTTCAATGTGATGTATGTTTCTCTCCCCTTTTTCAATTAATGTTTTCCAATTCTTAATTGATT
Organism: Sophora flavescens; assembly: GCA_030762895.1. Lineage (NCBI taxonomy): Eukaryota > Viridiplantae > Streptophyta > Magnoliopsida > Fabales > Fabaceae > Sophora > Sophora flavescens. The sequence continues at coordinate 225,416,593 of CM061062.1, forward strand.
GTATTGATCATATGCTTGCGTGATTGACTAGTTAAACGTGTGGAGGCTTAGGAGGCAATTCACGTTTTAGAACTTGAATTGGGAACATTGATCGAATATTGCACGAGAGTGAATAGGAGATCGGTGCAATCTTATAGGAACCAGATTTAATAGAGTTTGATGATTGGGTTATGAGACCTAGTAAGTAACTAATCCAATCGTTGGATACGTCCTATTGAACACGACGGTGGATTTAGGAGAATTTGGGGGTCCTGGTTGACATTGTAATTGAACCTAGGGAAGGAATCATCATCACTTGGGTATTATGCATGATTGGGTAGGTGGATTTGAGACCTTAGATATTTTAATTTCAGATTTTAATACTTATTCTTTAATTAGATTGTTGATTTGAATTGTGTTCCCGATTTTCTCTCTCCCCTCAACCACTTGACTCGCTTGACCAAACGTATCGAATTTTCTGCGAATTGGTAGAATTGGTAGCCCAATCCTTGTATTCGACCTCGATAATTACTTACCGTGTTTTATTACTTATGACGACCCGGTACACTTGCCGGTGACTCAACAGTATTGCTCCTGGATCTGGTGCTTCGGGGGAACAATTGAACTCTTGTCACAACTTCTATGACACGAACTCGAAGTTGCCAAATTATGCTCCCCCAAATCCTTACAACCAAGGAAGGAAGAATAGCCCTTACCTCTCCTACGGGAACTACAACAACACGTTGAACCACGAATTCCAGGAAGGCTAAGGTAATAGGAAACCCGCATCGGGGTATCCTCAGGTACAAAAGTCTAAACTTGAGTCTCTCTTGGAAAATTTTGTTGAAACTCAAACAAAGTAAAATGAAGAGTTTAGACAACAAGGTATAGCAGTCAATGAGGCAATAAAAGAGTTAGCATATAAGGTAGATAACTTAGCCATCTATAATAAGATGTTGGAAACTCAGATTGCCCAACAAGCTAGTACATATACCAGAACTAAGGGTACGTTCCCGTGACAACCCGAGGTTAATCCCAATAAGTACTGTAATGCTATATACTTGAGGGATGATAAGCTTGGGGTGATTGAAAATAATGTGGAATGTGAGGAGGACATGAGTGAACATAAAGAGATAGAGCCAAAGTATGTCCCTCCACCACCGTACCAACCCCCAATACCTTTCCCACAAAGGTTGGTCAAGAAAAAGCAAGTAGAAAAAGAAACCGATAGCCTAATTGAGGAGCATGATGCCATGATAAAAACTAATATGCCTCCTAAACTAAAAGATCCAGGAAGTTTCTCTATTGCTTGCTCGATTGAAGAAGTGAAAATAGACCAAGCCTTATGTGACTTAGGGGCTAGTGCGAGTTTGATGCCGCTTATCATCTTTGAGAGGTTAGGAACCAAGAAATTGAGTCCATCTGAATCCTCTTTGCAATTTGCGAATGGCTCAACTAAAACTCCTCTAGGCATACTAGAGAATGTTCCCATAAAGGCAGGGAAATTTTTCATTCCTACCGATTTCATGGTGTTGGATATGAACGGGAATTCTAAATTCCCTATCATTCTAGGAAGGCCATTCTTGGCCACAGCTGGAGTGATAATAGACTTAAAAAATGGCAAACTATCTTTAAATATAGAGGAAGGTAGGGTAGATTTTGATTTGACTAACTCATATAACAACCCTCCTTTTGAGAGTCATGTGTGCAGGATTGAGATAATGCCTCCAAAGGTAAAGGATGAGCTTAACATGGAAGCAACTCCGAAGCTTTGCATGACAAATGATGCACCAAATGGTGATGAAGTTGGAGTTGCTCCTCATGTGGAGATAAAACTTCCGCCGGGAGGAAGTGAGGCCATGAAACTCAGAGTGAAAAGAGCAAAGCGAATGCGCAATTGGCCAAATGAACAAAATAAGCTCTTTGAAGGACTTCCATGGAAGAGGGGTGTTCTTGCACTTCCAGGCCCAGCCGACCCCGGTTGATTGAAAGAAGTATGGTCAAGCTTAAGACCGTAAATAAGAGCTTCTTGGGACCCAACCCAAGTTTTCTTTCCCTTTTCCATTTGTTTTTGAATTTTGTTTCTGAAAAATTTGAGGAGATTAAGAGAAGAAAAGTCACTAATTGATGGTTTTGCAAAGTATTTTCAGGTTATGAAAGCAGTAAGAGCAAAAAGGCAAAAAAAAATAAAGTCATAATTTATCACGCCCAGGCCGTGACAGGGGTCACAGCCGTGATTAGCTAACCACTGAAGATCAGAAAGGAACACGGCCCAGCCGTGATAGCCGTCACGGGCGTGATGAGAAGGACAAAGAAAATCAGAATGTATCACGGCCTAGCCGTGATGCACATCATGGCCGTGACACGTTTTCCGGCAGCTCTATGACTGGCTTGTGAGCTAGCACCCTCTACCACCTCGGTGAGTTGTTCCATTTTTCTCCTCTCTCAGACTTGATTATTTACATTGAGGACAATGTAAGTTTTTAAGCTTGGGGTAGGGGCATTTTTGCATTTTTCATGTTGCATTCATATAGGCATAGTTTTGCATAATCACATGATTAGATTGCCCCTTGCTTAGAGTATGCATCCAATTGTGAGAACTTTGTGCCAAATGAATTGAGACAGTGAACTTTTGAACCCAATTTTTGTATTCTTGTGATAGGCTAAAAATAAAAATGCTTGAGATAATCATTTGATAGTTGATAATTAGCATGTGGTTCCTTGAATTTGTGTTTCTCATTGATTTTAAACTACTAAATGTGATATTTTTTAGCCTAAAATGGGTAATCATTAAATCTACCCCATTCTTTGTGATTGGGTGTTTTATTCCTCTTGGATTGTATTCTCTAGAACTTGACTTGAAACCGTTTTGAAACTTAAAAAATTTTGAAAACATATTTGAAAATGATTGAGGCACTAGGTATTTTTCTGGCCTTTTGAGCTTTTATTGATTAAATGCTACCCCTTAGTTGCCCAATTTTGAGCCTAAAAGAATAAAATACTTTTCTTGATACCTTGATTTATTTTGATGAATGATGCTTGGTATGACGCCTTTTAGAGTATTACAAAAAGGGGTAAAAAGGTAGTTTGAAAAATAAATTGTGGGATAAGAAAGTCAAAAAAATATTTCTCTTAAGTTGAAAATCTCCCTTCTCCAAATAAATAAAATAAAATAAACAAAAAATGGAGAAGGGGATGAGAAAAAGAAAGTGAGAAATAAAATAAAATAGAAGAAAAAAAAGGGGGAAAGAAAGCTGGAAAAGTGAACTAAAGCCCAAAGAGGTATTTTAGAAGGTTGTCATGCTTTGCATTATTTGATATTTTGTTTAGCCTTCTTGAATTTTTCTTTTCTTGATTTCACCACCTAACAATTAATCCCTTGGCCCCATTACAACCAAAATAAAAGACCTCTTCTTATGTGTTTTCATTAATAAAGTAGAGATTTGGTTAATAGTCAAGCTTATGGTAGAATACCTTCCTTGAGGAAATTGAACGAATTGTCATATACCCTTAAACACTTGAGTGAGGTGAGAAGAGTGCCTGAATCAGTGAGAGATATGAATTTAGGGAACCTAAGCTTCTAATTGGACTTGAAATTGATTATCTCTTGCTTACTTATTTGAATATGCCTGTCACTTGGATTATTTACTCGTGTTCTTGGTTCACTATCCATGCTCTGATTGTTTATATTTTCTGGCCTTAGTGATTGCTCGAGGACAAGCAAAATCTTAAGCTTGGGGTAGTTTGATGAGTGTGATTTCACCTCATATTTCATTGACATTTTGCATGCATTTTCATATAGGTTAGGCGTATTTTATTTGATTATTTGATAGTTTTTACCTTGGAACGGGTAAGGTGGTTTTGTGGTGCTTGTGTGTAGGAATTGAAGATTAAAATGCTCAGGATCAGTTACGTCAGAGATGGCATGAAGATGGAGCTTGAAAGGCAAGAAAATGAGGCAAACAGAACTGATCACAGCCTAGCCGTGATGGCCATCACGGCCATGATCGAGTTGAGCTGGAAAGAAAGAATGGAAAAGTCAGAGCTGGTCACGGCCAGGCCGTGATGCCCATCACGGCCGTGATATGTCAACTGAACCAGACCCTCACAGGCAGAACTGATCATGGCTAGGCCGTGATGATGGTCACGGCCGTGACAGACCAACCAGTGAAGCAACCTCCAAGGCAGAATCCGTCACGGCCTGGCCGTGATAGCCATCATGGCCGTGACGCACAATATATGGATCCATAGAAACTGATTTGATCTGAATTTGTATTTGCTTGGGATTCAAGTTACCATAATCTATAAATAGAGCACTTAGGCTCGAAAATAGGGGAGTTTTTTGGCTGCTACCTTAGGCAAAATTAGGATTTCTCTTCCTCTTCTTCTTCTCTTCACTTAGGTTTTCATTCATGTTTTTGTTAATCAAGCTTGCCATGACCATGGCCATGCTTGAGTGGTAGCTTTATTTCTAGGGATTGGGGCTATGCCCAAGATTTGTTTTATGTTATGAATTGATGTTTTCCCTTTGTCAATTTTAATTTGCTTTCGATTTGGTTTCTATCGTATGAATTACTTGTGAATCTTGTGCGCACTTATTTGCATGTCATAGATACTCTAAGGAGGAACCTAGCGGTGAACTTAGGTATTGGATCTATAGGAATCAAACTTAGGACTTAAATCACGAGAGTTAGAAGCGGTCCTTCGAGGGTTCACGAATTGTCACAGAACTTAAAGGGATCAATTTAAATTCAATTACCACGAGAATGGGGGTTGGTTTCATTGGGCACGGTTTTTGTAACCCGAGAGGGAGCATTAACTTATTAAGGATAAATTCGCCTTCCAAGCAATTTTGATAATTAACAAGGGGTAGTCAATTTGGTAACATGAACAATCTTGTTGGTAACCCAATTCCCAAGAATCTCTTTTGAATTGAAAAACCCCTAATCGATTTACTTTCCTATTTTAATTGATTGCGTTCTTAAATATCTGATTTTCTAGTTAATTCTTATTACAAAAATCAAATCTTTTCAAAATCCTTTTTTTATATAGTCCAGTTTAATTGGTTTAATAATTAGTTGTTATTTGAGATCACGGTCTCTGTGGGATCGATATTTTTATTACTCGGTGACGAATCCTAGTACACTTGCCGGAGTCCACACATCAGTCACCTTATGATAAATATGGTCTTGGTTATGACAAAGAGAAGAAAGACGCATCTCACAAAAAGTCAAAACCACTTAAACAACATAGAGCTTCAAAAGTTCCAAATAAATATACCAAAGCTGAGTCTAGCTCGTCCAACTCCTTTTGTAAAGTATGTGGAAAAAGTGGGCATATTACATCTAGATGCATACACAATAAACATGCTAAGCATACTCATCCAGTGACAACTAGCAAGAAATAACCCAAGTCAGTTTGGGTACCTAAAGATAAGATAACACTTGTTGCAGATTTGCTTAACAACATGAAGAAAACAGATGTTTTGGTACTTGGACAAAGGGTGCTCATGACACATGACGGAGAAAGGTCTATGTTCCAAAACCTTAAGCCCAAAGATGGTGGTCAAGTTACATTTGGAGGAAATCAGAAAGGGAAAATCATTGGTATAGGTAAAATTGGTAAACATCCTTTTTCCTCCATTGATAATGTTCTTTTAGTAAATGGCTTGAAGCAAAATCTACTGAGCATAAGTCAATTATGTGACAGTGGATATGTATTGTCTTTTGATAAGAACATGTGTACTGTCAAGAAAGATGATGGATCACTTTAATTCACTGAAAAAAGGCAGAACAATCTAGATAAGATTGACTTGGAGGACCTCTCAAATCAAAGTATCTCATGTCTAGTGTCCATTGAAGATGGGCGATGGATTTGGCACAAAAGGCAAGGTCATGCAAGCTTGAAATTAATTTCAAAGCTAAACAAGCATAACCTCGTGAGAGGAATACCAAACCTTAAGTTCAAATCTGATGCTCTCTATGATGCATGTCAAAAGGGAAAATAAGTCAAAGGTTCTTTTGAATCTAAGAATGTTGTTAGTACCAATAGACCACTAGAGTTGCTACATCTTGATCTTTTTGGTCCTACAAGGACTGCCTCTGTCAGTGGTAAGAAATATGGTCTTGTCATAGTAGACGATTACACTAGATGGACAAGGGTTATGTTCCTAACTCACAAGGATGAGTCTTTTAATGTCTTTTCTGTATTTTGCAAACGTGTACAGAATGAAAAAGGCATGTGTATCACTTCAATCAGAAGTGACCATGGGGGAGAGTTTGAAAATGAGCTATTTCATAAGTTTTGTGAAGAAAGTGGTATCCTTAACAACTTCTCAATACCTAGAACACCACAACAAAATGGTGTGGTAGAGAGAAAGAACGGATCTCTTCAAGAGATGGCTAGGACTATGCTCAATGACAACTCTGTCCCTAGACACTTCTGGGCTGAAGCTGTTAATACTGCCTGCTACATTCAGAACAGAATATACATTAGACCTATCCTGAATAAGACTCCTTATGAACTGTGGAAAGGACGAAAACCCAACATATCTTATTTTCACCCTTTTGGTTGTAAATGCTTTATACTGAATACTAAAGATCAACTTGGTAAGTTTGATGCTAGAACAAATAGTGGAATACTATTAGGATATTCTGAAACATCTAAAGGCTTTAGAGTTTATAATTATAGGACTCTGATAGTAGAGGAAAGTATTCATGTCAAGTTTGATGACAAACAGCCTGATAAGAAATTACCAGAGCTAGATGAAGCTTTTGCAAATCTTGATCTAACCATTCTAGGAGACTCACCTGAGATAAAAGTTGATGATCAAGAAGATGACCCTACTCAACAACCAGAAACTTCTACTTCTCAACATGGTACAGTTCAAAAATCTTGGTACTTCAAGAAATATCATCCACAAGATCAGATCATTGGAAACCCCAATGACAAGCTAAGAACCAGATCAACATTCAGAGAACAAGGCAATTCTACACTAGTCTAAGTTGGAACCAAATACAGTAGACGAGGCTCTGCTAGATGATGGTTGGATTCTAGCTATGCAAGAAGAACTCAATCAGTTTGAAAGAAGCGATGTTTGGACTCTGGTTCCACTGCCCAAAGACAAATAAGTGATTGGAACAAAGTGGGTTTACAGAAACAAACTTGATGAAAATGGTAAGGTAATCATAAACAAAGCAAGACATGTTGCTCAAGGCTTCTCTTAAGAAGAAGGTATAGATTATACTGAAACCTTTGCTCCTATTTCTAGATTAGAAGCTATTAGAATTCTACTTTCATTCGCTACACATCATAGTATTATGTTTTTTCAGATGGATGTTAAAAGTGTTTTTCTAAATCGCTTTGTTAATAAAGAAGTCTATGTTATGAAACCTCCGGGGTTTGAGTGTGAAACCCATCCTGAACACGTATATAAGCTTAAGAAAGCTTTCTAGGGTCTTAAGCAAGCTCTTAGAGCTTGGTATGACAAACTAAGTTCCTTTCTTATGGAAAATGGATTCAATAGAGGAAAGGTTGACACAACTGTATTTAGAAAATTCATTAAGTCTAATTTCATAGTTGAACAGATATATGTTGATGATATTATTTTTGGTGGTACTAGTGAGTCTTTATGCAAAGAATTCTCTAAGTTAATGCAGAAAGAGTTTGAAATGAGCATGATGGGAGAACTCAAATTCTTCCTTGGACTTCAAGTAAAACAAACCATTGACGAGGTGCTCATCCACCAAACTAAGTATACAAAAGAACTTCTGAAGAAGTTTAAGATGGATGATTGTAAACCAATGAATACTCCTATGCACCCCACTTCCATACTGAACAAAGATGATAAAGAGAAAAATGTAGACCAAAAGGTATACAGAGGTATGATTGGATCTCTCTTATATCTTACTGCGTCTAGGCCTGATATTACATTCAGTATATGTTTATGGGCTCGATTTCAATCTGATCCTAGAGAATCTCACTTATCAGCAGTTAAGAGAATTTTTAGATATTTAAAAGGTACTACTAATCTTGGTTTGTGCTTTAAGAAAAATGAAGATTACAGATTAGTTGGCTTCTGTGATGCTGACTATGCTGGAGATAGAATTGAATGAAAAAGCACTAGCGGGTGATGTTTTCTTCATTGGAGCTAATCTTGTCTCATGGTAAAGCAAAAGACAAAGTATCATTTCTTTATCAACTGCTGAAGCTGAGTATATATCAGCTGCAAGTTACTGCTCAACTTCTTTGGATCAAACATCAATTAGAGGACTACAATATATTTGTAAGTAGTATTCCGCTTATGTGTGATAATACTGCTGCAATAAATCTATCTAAGAATCTAATTTTACATTCTAGAGCTAAGCACATAGAGATTAAACATCATTTTATTAGGGATTATATGCAAAAAGGTGTGATTGATATTCAATTTATAGATACTGATCATCGATGGGCAGATATCTTTACTAAACCTCTTGCAGAGAATAGAATTATCTTTATTAGGAAGCATCTTAATATGATATGTGTGGATTAATTCAGGTGTCCAGCCTCGAGAAAAATTTGTTTTGTTATTCCTGCGTCTATTACCTATGCTCGTCTAATACCTTTTTGAAGTTGTGCGTCTATTGCAAATTGTATTGTACGTCCATATGATGCGTCCACTGATATTGGTTATCGCATCCATTGTATAGTTTCGCATTTGTGTTCACATCTCTCCCGTGTTTAAGCACATTTTTTGTGTGTTAATAAATGCATTTATTTTGTCTCAAGATAAATTTATCCTTTATTCTCTTTGCTGAGTCAGTACTTCCATCAATCCCATCAAGACCTTTTTATAGTTCCAAGTAACCAACACCGTTTTATCATAATGACATATCATGTCAAAAGTTTTTTTTTAACCTTTGATATTCAAAATTCCTTTAAAAGTGATCTTTTCCCTCTGAGAAAAACTTTACACTTCCATAACCTCTCGAGCTATCTCTCTCTTTCTACCTCTCTCTGCTTTCAAATCCTAAGCTCTCTGATCACCTAAAATGGTTTCTTCTGCAACCTTTAACGTGGACAAGCTCAACTTGGCTATAGAGCATCATTTCAACCTTGGAGTGCTGCAAGACTACAATCTAGACATAAGCAAATATGTTAATGCAGCCGGGTGGGGAGGACTCTTCACAGAGAAGGTCTCTGTCTTTCCTGGCCTGATCAGGGATTTCTGGAGAAACGTTCAAGTGACTGATACTGATTTCTTCTAAACGGTGTTAAGAAAGAAGATTGTGATCTCGGAGAAGACTATTGCTGAGGCAATTTCCTGGGCTCAGGAGGGTTTAGTTTTTATTGAGTCTGGGAAGAGGATCTGGGTGGCTCTGAGACTGTTGAAGTCTGTCTCATGAAAGAAGACACAGTCAGAACTCACACTTGGAAGGCTGTTGAAATGAAGGACATTGTTTGCATCCTTCATCAGCTTCTCAACAAGGTGGTTCTTCATAAGGTTGGATCCAAAGACAACCTCTCCTCTCTACACAAATTCTGCCTCTACCATCTTCTCACTGAATCAAAAATCAATTTTCCAAGAATTTTGTACGTAAGATTCAGAGACCCTGTGATGAATAAGAAAAGACTCTCAGCATTTCCTTTCTGCCATCTTCTTTCCAATATTTTCAAGGCTCGAGGAATTCATGAGATTCTTGCTGCAAAGTCTCCTGAGGAGCAAGCTAGGATATTAACTGGAAAACCAATGTCGGCTGCAGACTTTGGAAAAATGAATATAGTCAATATGAACCTCAGTACCTACGCTGCTGCTGCAATGGCCAAGACTGAGGAGTTAATAAAGGCTAAAGAAGAGATGGTGGAACAAAACAATGCTGAAGTCCTAGGAGTTAAAAGGGTAAATAGGCAAAAGACCACTGCAACAAGGAAGTCTGCCCCCAAGAGACCAGCTGGTGGCATTATTATCAAGGAACCTTCTGATGCCCCAGCTACAAAGAAGCAAAGAAAAGTGATCTTCTCTCACAATGAAGATGAGGAAGCTGATGAGGACAGCATTCCTATCAGTACAATGCTGAAGAAGCAGAAGACCTCTGTTGCTACTGCTAAGGCCGTTGTGCCTGTTCCAAAAATTCCAACAATTGTTCCAACTAAACCTAGAAGGCAACCAACAAGAAAATCCAGATCAACTAAGACGTCTAAGGTAACCATCTCTGCTAATGATCCTGTTCAAATAGCAGTAGATGCCCTAGTGTCTAGTTTAGAAACTAGGATTGATGATGCCCCTGTCTCCACTCCAGATGATGTGTACATTCCCCCACCCCTTTCACCCCAACCAACACAAATATCCACTCCACAATTTCAACCTATTATATGATCCCTGGTTTAATCAACCAGATGATGGCATTTCCCCTGGTGCTCCTTTCCCCAAACCCTTGAGAACCATATTTCCTTCACCCCAACTTCTGTTCTTTTTAATGTCAAATCTGAGGATTGGGCCAAGGTAAAAATGGAATGGAAAATTCCGTTTCATTCTCACCAACCTGAACCCGAACACATTACAACTAGATGGTATCCTCTACCTGAGTATGAGGAAGAAATTAGCACATATGTTGAGCCCCTTTACCTACCTCATCCTGAGTGTAAATTAATCAAAAATGTGTCTTCTCAAATGCGCAATAACTTAGGGCCATTAGTTACTCACCTACCCCTAAAAAAATTCCCCCCTGAAAAATTTACCCTAATCTTGTCAGAACTCCTCCTTTCTTACCCCTCACTGATGGAGTTAAGAGACATATCATACTTGTCTGGGAGACTGACCCCAATAGGAAAAATCTTCCTACCATCCCTGAGAGAAGAGCAAGATCTTCAAAGCATGTTCCCATGATCATGCCAAGGGACACAAAATGGGTGTCTTTTGAGCATCCTAGAGTTTATGGGAGGGCCTCTGACTTCTTTCTAGATCATCTCTACTATGAAATGCTGAAGTGGGAATTCAGTCAAATCAGAGTTGATAGAGCCGCGCATTTTGTCCCTCCATCATGGCTGTGCCATAATGAAGAAACCAGAATTGGAATCATGCCTTACGGGATCTGTCCAAGACTGCCAATGTTAGATCTAAATAAGGACAAGGACATGAAAAACAGAAGATCCAAGGGAGTGATGCCCTGAAGTCGAATCAAGAATGCTTGATCTTGACCAAGAAACCTTTGCCTACTCAATGCTGGATTTCCTTTTGCATACAGAATCCATTGAGTTGATCAATGAACATAGAGCTGCTGAATTCTGTAAATCTCACATTATCCACTGCACCAGAGAGGCATCTTCCTATGGTCTGTCTGAGGAAGAGAAGAAGAATATTCCTAAGGTCAGAAGGAAGTGCGGTCTGTCAAACTTTAGATATATGATCTATAAAGACCTCCGAAGACTTCCTATAAACAGTAAGAATGTGGAATTCATATACCTCATTAGATGGGCAAAGGAAGTCTCAATGATCCCTCCACCTACTCCAGAGCCTATCACAGATGAACATGTTGCTGGAGAACATGGTCAAATTGCCACCGTTGTTGGTTTAGAAGATACAGCTGAATCCACTCATAATCAGAGCTCATCAGAAAAACAATCTTCTCAACCTTTAGCTCAAGTTGTGACGCACCCTTTAGATCATTCAAGAACACTAAGCATATTTCAAGAATCTGCTGAAAGCTCAAGCCAACAGGCTCTGCCATCTAATATTGAAGAGGTTCTTGGAAAATTAGTTGATGAAAGGGTTGGCAAGATAGTTGATGAGAAGGTTGAAAAGATGACTGAGAAGATTAAGGAGGATGTCCATCAGCAAGTTCAAACTTCATTGGCTCCAACCTTAAAGGTTGTAAATAAAATACTGGAATTCCTCATGGACTTCAAAAAAAGTCAGGCTCAGAACCCTCCACCTCCACCACCTCCTCCTACTTAACCTTTAACTTCATTTTTTTCTCTTATACTAACAATGATGGTCCTCTCCTTTTACCTTTTTGGCTGATGACAAAAAGGAAGAAAACAAAAAAAAGAGATTTGTTTAATTCATAAATAAAATGTCAGTTTTGAAAAGTTCATATTAGTCTCGCATTTGCATATTCTCCTCTACTTGCTAAATGCTCGATACTTATGTTTGCTTATTAGCTTTGATATCTCACGCTGCTCGATAATTATGTTTATTTATTCCCTAATATATATTCTAAGTATGATAAGATGTTTCACCTAATTGTTAGCTTAAATGCGCTTGTTTTTCATATGCTTTTTCTCGCTTAGTTTTGTTTGAATGTTTTGTCTTATGGGGATCCCTGCAAGATCTCTTAGACTTTGCTTTTCAAATTTAATTAGTTTTGTCATCATCAAAAAGGGGGAGATTGTTGAAACCAAAGTGGTTTTGAATTTAATAATCTCTAAGTTTTGATGCTAACAAAAGGATTAAATTTGTTTGGCAAAGTGTTAGTTAAGATCTAACATGTGCTTTCAATTATGCATGAATACTTTAATATAAGTAAAATAAACTTGGGATAAGTTTTCATTGAAAAATACGCGTCCACACTTGTAGACGGGCTGCTCAAAAACTTTGGTAAAGTTACTTGTTTATTTAATTTAGTAGACTGGTTTTCTTAAGTGAACGAGGCTCTAAAATGTTTGCTAGACGAATACCAAAATAACTTGTTAGATACAGCAAGTCCAAAGACTTGATAATAAGCGCGTCCATCTTGCCATGTAAGCAGATTGAAGTAATTAGTAGAAGTAAATGAACTGAAAAATAAAGCAATCTAGTAGACGAGCTCTAACCGCAACGTCACCAGACGGAGATCTTTATAACTCATTGAGGAATAGCAAGTCCGAAGTCTTGATAGACAAGAAGTTATGCAACGTCATCAAATGAGCAAAATAAAATATTAAACAGACTTAGTCTCTCATATAACTAAGTAGACAGAGTTTTTTTTAGACGAGCTCCATCTTTGGAATAAATTAAATTCAATCCGAATCTCTTGAATTTATTTCAAATGATTGATATTTATTTCAAAAGAACATTTGTTCTTCACATTTGTTTTATATGCTTTAGTGTTTCACCTTGTTGTAAAAGAAACATAGTACCATCAAGAAATGTAAAAAGCAGAATCGTACAATAAGTTACTGTAAAACGATATGTACGATGGCAACTTTATGGTTGAAAAATCTGGATTATACACAAAGGAGGAACAACAAGTTCTCAAGCTGCAATACTCAGAGGAGTGAACCTCCAATTTCATGCTACCTCGATAACCAAGAGTATTATTCAGCATTCCCACAATCAAGCTCTCAGTCACAACGGATATCATGCATTAAATGCTATCTCTAAACAGGATTATTCAAAGTAACCGATGAAGAAATACAAGTTAAGAAGAAGGTCATTTTAAATAGAAGACCTGAGATACGAAACAAGAACTCTTGACTGTACAACCTTACGAGCTCAACTTTTGTAAAACTACATACTCATATTTCTTTAGAGAACAAGAGTTAGTATTTCTTAGTTTGAATATTGTGAAAATATTCATCTGATCTTAAATCATGTTATATCCTCACACATAGTGAGTTAAGAAGATCAAACATTAAATCTCTTTGTTAGACTTAGAGCCCAAGAGGGCTTGGTAAGAAAAGAAATACTTGTAGCCTGAAGAGGTGTTGAATACTTGGTTGGAATCTATTTGAAGAAATAGTGGTTAAAACCTTCAAGTCGAAGGGACTGGACATAGTTCTTGGTTGGAAGAGAGTGAACCAGGATAAAATCTCTTGCGTGAATCTTCTATCCCTAAACTCTTCAGTTTTATTTGCTATACTAACTATGGGGTTTTGATATTGCTTTTGTTAAAGTCTTTTAAAAAGTATCGTTTCTCTTTGTGCGTGCTTCTGCTTTCTAATCTCCTTGTGTGCAAAAATTGTTTGAAAGGTTGTTTTCAAAAATTTTTAACTAACACAATTCAACCCCCCTTCTTGTGTTTGCCTGTGTCAAATTCACTTTTGATTTGAGCTTCTAAGATACCATTAATGCCAAAGAATCGTTCTGTATAAACCTTAAATGCTTGGGAAAGTTTAGCTTTGACAAGGTTGTCCAAGACTACATTTTAATCTGAATCAGCTGTTATATCAGAGTAGGCAGCAGTAGGCTTCTTGTACTTGCAGCAGAGAGCTTTCCATTTTTAGTGCAACAATCAGTTCACTTTCCAGAAAGCACTTTTACTTTGTACTAAAACAGCTAAAAGGTTACTGCTGTGGTACGAATATAGCGTGTTTATCCCTTAAAATCTTGAAACAAATGTTCTTTATTCTTTACCGTTTGAGGTATTGTCCAGAGGTCTTCGAGATCCTTAAGGAAGGCTTTTAATATGAATAAGATGACTTGGACTTCATTTATGACAAACTGACATTATACCAGAGTTGGAAAATTAGACGGGTGAGAAGTAATCAGAAATCAGACGAGTACTCAAGCAGTCCAAAAACTAGACGGGTGATCATGCTGTCCAAAACTAGATGGGTGATCATGCAGTCCAAAACTAGACTGGTGATCAACTGAGTCTGTTTCAGACAGATGCTTCTTGCCATGTCATCAAGTAAACTCGGATCTTGATAGCGCGTTGACATGGTCTTTGACTAAAAAGTAGACAAGTGGTTTTCAGGCAGGTCTTATAAACCGAGCTCTACTGAAAATCAGACGAGTCAAAGTAGACGAGTGACCTTAAATATGATTTTCTGCACACTTATCAGATTTGTCAGTAATTTCATAAGGTTCAATATTACCATATTTAATCTATTTGGAATCATCAAAACTTAGAGAATTTACACATTGAATGTGTTTCAGACTTATGAGGTCTCAACATTCTCCCCCTTTTCTATGATGACAAATAATTTTTTTGATTTTATTAACATCAAAAAGCAATAAGAGAAATTTTAGAAGATATAATTTTTAATGCTCCCCCCTAGTTTATGCATCAAATAAACAAATATTTAGAGCAAATTGTATCAGAGCAACCATAACTTTTGAAACAGAAAAAACACAAAGTCAGAACTAATTTTCTTATTTTTCTATTATATTTTCTATTTTCCTCTCCCTTTTGGCATCAATCAAAAAGTAAGTAAGACACACATATTAAGACTAGCCAAAAGCAATATCAAAAACAATTCATTTCATATAATCAGAGTCAGAAGTGTTACAAGTGATAGACATCACTGACTAGTACATTGCATGACTCAAGAGAAAATAAAAAAGACTAAGTACTAAGATCTAAGAACTAGGGCCTCCTTGGCTTTTGAAGAAAGCTTCCATCATCTTCTGCATTGCTTGCTGCTGAGCTAACACCTGAGCTTGAAATGCAGCTTACTGAGCAATTACTTCATCCTATCTTTGAATGACGGTCTGCAAACTTGAAGACATTTCATCTAGCCTTTCATGGGCAGCAGGATCATAAGCAACTACAGTAGTAGAATTTGTTGTGGCCATTGTAGTTGCAGATGCGGATGGAGGAGGTGGATTAGGAGGACCAGGAGGTAACTCTTCAATAATAATGTGGTCCTCAGGCTGATCATCTAGAAAAACATTGATTCTAAAAATTGAAGGGGAAAATGATATAAAGCATAGGCTTGGCTACCTCTGGTTGAAATTGTTTTCATCTCTTCTTCAGATACTCTAGAGCTAGAGCCACATCTCCAGTAGATGTCTCTCACTTTTAGAAACTTGTGATGGGTCTCTGTAGTGAACAGTCTCGGTCTGGATTTGCATTTGTTGTCATTGAGCTTGGTCAGATAGAATCGTTGACCTCCAAGCAAGTCAATGACCTTTTGCTTTCCTTTCAAGGCCATGGAGTCAGGCATTACTTTGAGCTTAGTAGAGGGTCACATGAAGATGGGAGGATTGAAGAGCCATTTGTTTACTGGTTTTGTTTTCTGGCAAGTTTAACAGTTTGTCTTCGGCTTCAAGTGATGCAATGACATCCAAGTCTTTGCTGCTGAGAAAATTTGACAAGACTCATCTGTGATAGAGAAGGGAGTGGTTCTGGAAGATAGGTGCTATAGAGGTAAAGTGGCTAAAGGGAGTGGGTTATGTCTTGTTTCACAGAATAAATCTGGAAAGATTATTCTCAAAGGGACTTGGTTCTGATTTCTGATGTATTTAGGGATTTGTATTTTGGGTGAAGGTGGATAAGTGGGATTGTCAAAATAATCAAAGTCATTGACGTCCTTAATGAGAAGAATGTCAGAATGGTGAGATGTTTATTGTGTGGAAGTATCAGACATGTGAGTTTCTGATATGGTAGGATTAGGTTCAGAAGAGTGATGGATGGGTGATGTGTGTGAAGGCGTTGGAATTTTTGGTGAAGAAGGTGGAGTAGGGGTATTTTGTTGTGGTTGAGGTGATGGTGTTCTTTGTAGTGGTGGTGTTGGTGCTCTTTGTGGAGACAAGTGGCAATGGTGATGATGGTTGTGGAATGGAGGTTGTTGCGGCTGTTGGTTGAGGTTGAAATGAGGATTCTCTTTGAGGTGGGGGTGATGGTGATGGAGTAGAAGGTAATACCAATTTCCTTCTTGTCATAGTGATCGTCTTTTTCTTATGGATCATTGTCTCTTCTGATTGAGACTCCCCCTCATCTTGCACTGCTCTCTTCCTCTTGAAGACTTTTGTTAAACTGGGTGCAGTAAGAGCAGAAGCAGCAACTTGCTCAGAGGATTCATCAACAGGCTCAACAACCTGAGAGACATCAGCACCATCTTGAAACATAGAAGCTTCAGTAGTCGAGGGAGTAACTTTCCTCTTCTTCCTTTGAAGTTGAGAGCTTTCTTCTTCAACAGGTTCCTCAAAAGGTTCATCCTTAACTACTGGAATGCTCAGTCTTTCACTAGCAGTGCGAGAGAGGAAGATGCTTCAACGGTTGAAGGTTACGGAATTGGTTGAAGTTGAGTTTTCATCAAAGACAGGGTCTTTGAGGTTATCTCTGTGTAGAGATCAGCATGGAAAGCTTGTGACATGTTGTTCAAAGAGTTGACTCAAGATTCTTGTCGAAGCATGCCGTAAGGATATCCACCCTTGCACTTCCCTTTAACAGTTTGACATGTGTCCAAAAATTAAATCTATGATATCTATCTTGATTCTTTGGACTAAGTGGTAGATAGCAAATTTTTCTATCTTACTCACATGATCCCTAGAACCAGATTTAGGTATCACACGGTTAATTAGAAGAACATGAAGAAATCTTGCCATTGGAGTGAAGAATTTTGAATCAAAGTCCTTTTGCTTGGGAACTCCATACAGTACAAGGTTCATGTTGAGTCACCGTAAGTGTACCGGGTCATCGCAAGTAATAAAATAAACATAGTAAGAATTTACCGAGGTCGAACACAAGGATTGGGCTACCAATTCGACTAATTCGCGAGAAGTTCGATACGTTGGTCAAGTAACAGAAAGTGGTTGAGATTGGAGAGAATATGATTGCAATTCAATTAACAAATCAATTAAGCTAAGGTATTAAAATCAGAAATTAAATATCTAAGGTCTCAAATCCACCTACCCAATCATGCATAGTACCCAAGTGATGATGATTCTTCCCTAAGTTCAATTACAATGTCAACCAGGACCCCCAAAAATTCTCCTATATCCAGCGTTGGTGCTCAATAGGACGTATTCGATGGTTGGATTAATTACTTACTAGGTCTCATAATCCTAATCATCAAACTCAATTAATTCTTGTTCCCTATAGGGTTGCACGATCTCCTACTCACTCTCGTGCAATAGTCGATCGATGATCCCAATTCAAGTTCTAAAACGTGAATTGCCTCCTAAGCCTCATCACGTTTAACTAGTCAATCACGCAAGCATATGATCAACACAATCAAATCAGAATTGAAAAACATTAATTGAAAGAAGGGAGAAAGACATACATCACATCGAATTCTACACCGCCATGGGTGGTTTCATTGATCCCTCGGACGAGGGGATTAGTTCCTCATGCTCGTAAAGACAGAAAAGCAATCGGACCTAACGACCATAGTAAAATAAGAAAATAAAAAGGAGACGCAGCTCCAAAGAGACAAGGATTCGTTCCTAACTGATCTAAACTAAGTGGAAAAACTAGGATTAAAGAGATATCCTTTTCGGATTCTGAAACAGCAATATATAGAGTTCTGAATCTGCGCTCTCTCGCGAGGTGAATATTAAAAATGGCGCGCTTTCAAAATTGGACTCTCGCGAGGCAAGAGTGTGTTCGCGAGGCGAGTCTTCAAACTTTAATCTGTCACAGCCGTGACCTTCATCACGCTAGGCGTGATGGTCTCCTCGTCTTCCGGGGTCTTGGACTCTCGCGAGGCGAGCTGCCTCTCGCGGGCGAGACAGAATTGATGACTCTTTGGCTTAGTGATCTTGAGCTCGCGAGGCGAGCATCCACTCGCGGGGCGAGTATCTCCAGAATGGCCATTTCCACTATTTCTTGACTTTCCTTGACTCTGGGAGCTTCACTTCTAACCTGAAACAATAAAAAGAAACAAAAAGCATAATTCTATTCAAAATAGACTAAAAACTACGAAAATTTCCTAGAACAAGTCAAAGTCTACTTAGGAACAAAACAAGGCCAAATTTGGCGAAACGAGATTGAACTTCGAATAATTGACACATAAACCACAGTCCATCTAGTTATAAAACTAGATAAGCCCGAGGCTTATCAAAACACCCCAAACTTAAACCTTGCTTGTCCCCAAGCAAGCTAAAACTCAAAAAGGACTCAATACTTGGCAAGCCCTAAAGGATCCAATCAATTTCGAACAAATTTCATGTAATCTTAACAAAACAGTTTTTCCTTCAATGAATTCCCCCTTGCATCAATGTAATCCCCACATTCATTTACTTTAAACAATTGAGAACTTCATCATTCTTGAAATCATTAATCTAAGTTGAGGATCAAGGTCACACACAAAGGAGATCACCAATTTTAAAACAATTGCCTTCCTCACAAGGGTATGTAAAATTTCACTCATTCGCTCAAATTCGTCTAGGCTATCAACTTTTCACTCAATTTCACATATCAAGAGCACTTCCCATGAATTTGATTTTCATCTCAAAAATAGTTCCCACGAAAACATGCATGCAACATCAAAAAGTCTTATAAAGGTTGTAATGGGGTCTGGCTGAGGGTAGGATATTCAAGGATACTAGGCTATACATCCCTAGGAACTAAGAGAGCATGAGCATTTGACACCTTGAACTTCACTCAAATTCCTTTTCCATTTTCTTTCTTTTTGCTTCGGGTGATAAGCTCACAAACTATCATATATTTTATTATGGAACATTATTAGAGCTCTATTGATATAAAAAATATTTAAATAGTTAAACAACTTCTTCAAAACGAGTATCATTTTCAACTCAACAATGTCAACACCATTAGGGCACACTATAACTATCACTAGTGCAGAAAAGGGATTTAACGTCGGTTAAAATTGACCTTTAAAGTTGGTTTTTGGAACCGATGTTGAAACATACGATGTTGAATGTGGGCATTTTAGACACCGGTTTCCAACCGATGTTTAAAGTGCTCTTTCAACATTTTTAAAAAAAGAATGGCACTTTAGACATCGATTATTTATGAGAACCAATGTCTAAAGTATACTTTAGACATTGGTTTCCTTTAGAACCGATGTTAAAAATCTTTTAAATATATATATATATATATATATATATATATATATATATATGGGCTTGTTATATCAATTTACCCACATATTCAAGAAAATAAACATCAAAGCATGTTCCCCATGACAAAAATTCATTATCAAATAGAAACTTCAACTTAGAATCTTATTTCTTGTCCTGGATACAAACTTCAAGTTTGAGCTAATTACAATATTTCCGAGAATCTCATAATGTTAGCTTCACAATATTAGGCATGTAAAGGAGAAGTAAAATATCAACACATTTCTATGTAAATCATCACCAGCATGTGGAATTTGTACACAACATCGTTAGTAGCCACATTTCTGAAGCTCCCTTTGCATATGGACACCGTGGTTTATTTGCGAGTATCTCTTCAAGCACTCAAGCTTTGCCTTTATTTGCCACACTTGATGTTTTCTATCAATAACGGAACCAAGAAAAAATAAGTTTAACAAAGAAGGGCCAAAACAGAACATGTGTTTCATAAATCTACTTGCAAAACAATCATAATCACTACTACAAGAAATGATTTTAGTAGCGCACATTTAATAGCGTTTCTTACTAAAACGCTATTGAAAAGGAGATGGAAGACTTTTAATAGCGCTTCCTCAAGCAAGCGCTATCTTAAGTTAGGAATAAGATAGCGCTTCGTCAAGGAAGCGCTATTAAAATTTGATAGGTTAGAATAGATAGCGCTTCCTTAAGAAACGCTATCTATTTCAATCCTTAGATAATGTTTCCTTAAAAAAACGTTGTCTATTCATTATCTAATATAGCATTTTTCCAAAAAATGTTATCTATTTATTACCTAAAAATAAAATTGTTCTCTCGCACTCACTTTTCCCCGAATCCCAAAAAATTTCGCTCCATAGACTTTTGCGCGACCTAGCTACTCTCGGTCACCACTCACCACAACCTTCTCGTTTGCGCGAGTCTCCCTCAGTTTGTGCATCTGCCTCGAGACTGCCAGTACGTCTTCTACGCCGCGCCGCCGCCTCGTCCTCACCACCATACCGCTCGTCCTCGTTTGTTGCTGCTCCTCTCCTCCCAAATATTTGGTTTAAGATTAGAGAGAAGAAGAAACGGCGAAACCAAGCGCCGACGATTGAGCTCCAGCGAGGCTGCGATTGAGGGCACTAAACAGAGGATTGCGAGCTTCCCAACCAGGTTTGCTTCCTCTTGTGAACACCTAATTTTGTCCGGATGCCTTTTAATTAAAGTTTTGAAAAAAATAAAATAAAATAAAATAAAATAAATGAATACATAAATAAATAAAATAAATCAATCAAAAAATCAATCTGCTTCAAAATCTTTCTTTTCCACTAGTTCACTCCACCACAAAGACAAGGCTCAAGCAAGTAAACACCATTATGGGTATTGTTCGTAACTTGGGGAAAAGGGTTATGCCTAGATCGGGAGAAAGAGGCACAAAAATGGGAATTGAAGGGACTAGAGCATGGTAACCCTCTGCAACACTCAAGCTTGCAAGGTCCCAATGACAATGAGCGGAGTTCATCTCCTTCTACAAATAGAGGACAACAAAGAACAAAGAGGGGGGGAGCAGAGAGCAAAATCTGAAAAGAAGGAACCAGCAGTAGAAAAATATACTCCATACTCTCCTCTTTTTCTCTTCATACACGATGCCCCTTTCCGATTCTTCTCTTCACAAATGAAACACACACACACACCATTTGATCATCTTCCTCTTCTCCCCACTTTCAAAAATTTCTCTCCTTTGCTCTGCAACCTCGATCGCGACCATGCACCTCCCGCACTTCTTGGAGTCGCCGCTCGACACGGAAGGGAAGAAGCACCACGTGGAGCCTCACTTTTCGGTGCATTTACGCTCTGCTGCGGTGTCGACGGGCGCCACCCTACACCGCCGGGGAGTCGCGCGACCACCGCGTCTGGTTCACCTGCTCGGTATCGGCCATGGGAGTCGCAGATCGCTCCACCGCGCCGCCAACCACGCTGCGTCGAATGCTCCGATCGTTCACCGCAGCGATGCCCCCACGTCCTCCCGGGGGTCCGTGTCCGAGACCGCTGCTCGCCGGCCCGGCCCAGCCGCTGCTCTCCGGCGTTCGCACAAGGGTGGAGGGTCAAGGTTCCTCTTTTGGGTTTGTCACACTCTCACTGTAACCTCACCTCATTTCTATCTGTGGGTTTTATCACTCTGTTTTTGTTTTATGTTGTTAGCAATTAACTATTCTTTTGCCTTTTACTGATACCGTGTACTTGTTTCAAATGGCACACCTTTATTTTGAAAGGTGACAGTGAGGAAGCATTTTTATTTTTATTTTTTAAAAAAAAAGAAAGAAAAAAAGAAAAAAACAAGTTATATAAAAAAAATATAGAATCTTTGAATTCACGCAACAATTTATAACGTTGATGTATGATTTTTCATCCTCAAGTGTTGTATGAATTGTAAGGGTTCATCGATAGCTTTGCTATCTTTAACCTCTCAGAAGGGGTGAATTCCCTTTTAAAAAAATATATTAAATGTTTTTAATTTATACTTTTAGTCGAGTCTTACCTAATTTATTCTTTATAAAAAAATATCTTTTTGAATTCACGCAACTATCTACAATGTTGATGTATGATTTTTCATCCTCAAGTGTTGTATGAATTGTAAGGGTTCATCGTATAACTTTGCTATCTTTAACCTCGGCAGGGTGAATCCCCTTTTAAAAAATATTAAATTTTTTTAATTGATACTTTTAATCAATTTTACTCAATTTCATTCTTATAAATTAAAAAAAATCTTTTTAATTCATAAAACAATCTACGACGTTGATGTATGGGCTTATTCATCCTCAAGTGTCGTGAATTGTGAGGGTTTATCGTATAGCATTGCTATCTTGGACTCTATGCAAAAACGAATTTATTCTGAAATAAAATCCTTTTAAAAAAAATAAAATCAAAACAAAATCAAATCTTTTCTAAAGAACTACGTGGCTTTGAGTTTCCCATCGCTACCGGAATACGTAGGGAGCAAGATAAATCATCTTGCTCGGC
The DNA here is from genome assembly GCA_030762895.1 of Sophora flavescens. Lineage (NCBI taxonomy): Eukaryota > Viridiplantae > Streptophyta > Magnoliopsida > Fabales > Fabaceae > Sophora > Sophora flavescens. The sequence goes on from CM061062.1 coordinate 225,439,259, forward strand.
CAAAACTAATTTTTCCCTTTTTTGTATCTCCTTTTTATGTCAAAATAATTAATCAAAAAATTAAACTTTTCTATTTTTAGGGATGCTCTATGGACACGGTGCCATGTTCAGTCCCTTAGATTTGAGGTTGCCCTGTGGACTCATGTGCCACGTTCAACCTCATTTAATTAATTTTCCTTTTTTGCATCCCTTTTATGTTAAAATAATTAATCAAAATAATTAAACTTTTCCTTTTTAGGGATGTTCTATGGACACGGTGCCATGCTCGATCCCTTAGATTTGAGGTTGCCCTGTGGACTCATGTGCCATGTTCAACCTCATTTAATTTTTCTAAACAATAAATTTAAAGATATAAGAACCGATAAAAATCTAAAATATTTAAAATTAAAAAATAACACTTTGTTGTAAATAATTTTTGGGTAGAATAAATATCTAAAAGGTTATTAAAATGTTTTTGCACAAGTGAACTTGAGGTACCGTTTTTTTTAAACGGGCGATGTAGGAGTGCTAATACCTTCCCCTACTCGCAACCGACTCCCGGACTCATCTCTCTTTTTTAAAAGACCAGTTTACCTTTTAAATAATTGGGTTTTCTAAGATTTTCCCAATAAAAATCTTAGTGGCGACTCCTCTGTTTTACCATTCTTTTCTATGGCTCCCGGACGGGCTGTCATGGGCAGGACAGGCTTGACTCCACCCCAGGGATTTAGAGTCGGGCCTATCATAGTTGGTTGTGCAACTTCTTTTAATAACTTTGAAAATATTAGTTTTACCCCTCTTTGTTTTATTTGTTTTGTAAATTGTTATGTGCTTTAATATATGTCTTTGTACATTCTTGCAACCTTAGGGTAGAAAACTCTTGTAAATGTTGGTTGTTCTTTTGCGGGCTTGGGGTTAGTTTTTGGGTTTTGTGCAGGTTTGCTTGCTCCCAGCACACACAAACACCATCTCATACTCACACACTTTTGGGCTCTATACCCGAGTCTTGGAATGCCATCGGATTAGAAGGGGCTTCAGTGATGTTGTGGAGCTTTTGCGCCCAGCATGAGACATTGATTCTCCCGCTCGGTTGCTACCGAAACATGGATCGCCATATTGTGACTTTTCAGTCCTGTGGTGAGGTTCATGGATTCGGATCCTTATCTTTAGGTGAGGGTAATCCGGGGACCATATGTTTAGGGGTCTAGATCCGTCGAAAGTCATGCACATAAAATGCAGTAGTAGCCTACCAAAATAGGGTCTCGACCTCAGAAATTCAAACTTTAGGATATGACCCATGTAGGACAAAAGGAGCACATTCCACCTTTTTTACACAACATGAATAATCACGTTTATATCTCATGCATTTCCATAAATGGTAAAAAAGGGATTTGTGTAAATCATCTTTCTGTAACTCATTCATATTCTTTGTATATTTTGTATCTTATGCATTAAATATTTTGTTAGGTTCATAAAAAAAAACATTTTCATGCATCCCTCTCATGTTCATTACAAAAAAAAATCATTTATCTCAAGCATTCATAAGAAGAAAAAAGAAAAAATAAGAAGTCGTGCATCTCCTTCATTTTATGCATGCATCACTAAAAACTTTTCAGACCAATAAAATAAAAATTCATAAATTTCATGAATCAATTACTTTTTATGTCAATCTCATCATTAAAAAAAAGTCATATCGGCCATTCATTAAAAAAATCATTTATCTCGAAGCATTCATAAAAAAAATTGATTCATCTAAAAAATAAGAAGCTCATCTCATGCATTGTCGTTTTGGTGAATAAAAAGTGCCTTCATGCATCACATGCATTAAAATTTTGAGTCAATATAAATATTCCTTTTTCATACATATCATGCATTAATATCTTTTGGATAAAAAAAAAATTCATACATTTCATATACTCATTCCTTTTAAGTTAAAAGTTTATTAAAAAAATAAAAATAAATAAAAAATCTTCCATGCATTGTGCTCCTTGGAGAAAATGGAACCACCGCACTTTCAATAAAAAAGAATGTCAACTAAACCTTGGATCATGAGGTGGAACGGAGACAATATTTGCTCAGTGGCTGAACAATGTAGGCACAACCTTTTGCCCTATCGGGGATGTTTGGATATCAATGTGAAGGATTTTATATAGTCCTCACGGAGTCGTGTTTTTATATTCACGCTTTATGGAGCGATCTGGAAAATCATGCAAACTCGAGGACAATAAGGCCCTGGCTAAGGAAGAAAGAAATCATGATAGGGGCAGTCCCAATCAACTATGGAGGAGTTCAAGATGAAGGCTATGCTAACATCATCGGAGATTCCAATCTAGTGATTGAAAAAAAGGCAATACTTTGTGACCCCATCTTAGAAATTTCTAAGTAACCAAGGCAAGATTTGTTTATCGGGGATTTACCATGACCTATGGTTATGTTGTATTATATCATGAGATAATTGAACCATGTTCACTTTCTTGAAGCATTAATGTAATGGATTTGCATGCGTACCTTGTCTCATCCTTTCTTTATATCTTCATCTCCATCATAATGTTTCTCTCGTCATACTCATATATCATATTCCCTTTTTTCTTCCCAAGTACCTTTTTGGTTTGGTTAATAAGGCCCCTTCTTGAGAGTTCTTTGTGGACAACAATGAAACCCACATGTGCCCATACCTTTTCAAAAAAAAAAAAAGGAAAGAAAGAAAGAAAGAAAGAAAATAATACAAATAAAAGAGGAGCAAATAAATAAACACTTGGTGAGCACCATCTCTTTGTCTCTAAAATAAAGTTTAAAAAAATAAACAATCATGATTTGAAATGAGATTGGCCATTTTTCTCTACCCCTAGCAAAATATCATCATTATCCTTATTTACCCCTTTTGAGCCTGAGAATTTTCTTCAAGAACCTTGGACAAGGATCACCCACTAAACAAGGGGCAAGCAAAGAAGGAAATGGTGACCATGAGAGCGTAACAAAAAAAAGAGAATTAAAAAAAGAAAGAAGAAGAAGAAGAATAAAAAGAAGAAAGAAAGAGGGATAAAAAAAAAACCTCATGTAAAACAAAAAAGGGGAAAGTTAGAAGAAAGTAAATGTTCTCAATAATCTAGAAAAAGAACATGGATCTTTGATCTTCTTCAATCTAAAACATTTGTTTTGAGCCTTATATCTTTTTTCATGACCCTGACCATTAGCCATGTTACAAGCCTCAAAAGTCCTCACGATCAATGAATGATTGCTACTTTTTCATCAATTTCATTTTGAGACAAAAAGTTTGTGCTCTTCTAGTTTTAATTGATTGCTTCTCTCTAAAAAAAAATCCAAAAAAAAAAGAATGAAAAAGAAAAAAGAAAAAAAAAAAGAAAGCTGTTAGGCTAAAAACCCTCATAAGCGGTCTAGGCAAAGTTTGGGCAAGATCTCGTGGGGCAAAACTTTGCTTTCAAGACTTTTATTCTGGAGCATCTCATTGTTGGATGCCCTACATGGGCAACATCATTCTCCAAGTTTTCCATATCAAGTGCCCACCATTGGGACAGGTTTCATTGCGGGAACCCTACCTTTGGGGTAAATTCATTTCTCAAAGGTCTTTATACGGGAAATTTTGTTCTTAAGCGGCCTACAAGCCCGTTTCATTTCACATGGTGATACTAAGGCATAATTCGGTATCTGAGAATCCACTTCTATCCAAATCAAATCAAACCAAAATGGGACAATACTCTTTTGCCCCCGCATCACCTCTTCGGGTTTACTTCCTCTGTCCTTTTGGATACCATTTGAGTTATCAAACCTTCGAGCAAATCGAGAAGTTGTTGTCGTATTGTTTTCCTATCGTCCCTTTGAATCCATGCATGTTTGTTACATGATGCTGCTTCAGGTAAGGTAAACATGAGTTCAATGGTCCAATTCAGCCGGTCTAATGGTAAATCTTTGATGAACAATGATGAGTGTGATTTCACCTCATTTTCCATGTACAGTTCTGCATCCATTTGCATATAGTTAGACCATTTTAGTGTTTATTTTGTTTAGTTTTTTTTGGAGCAGATAAGGTGGTATTGTGTGTTGTTTTGCGGATATTCATGATTAAATGCCAGATCCATTAAAGTATGAAACTTGGATGACTTGGACTTTGAAAGATAAGAGAATTGAGCCAAGCGAGGAGCATCACGGC
>CM061062.1:225443905-225545378 GCA_030762895.1 Sophora flavescens
GTATGAATGTCTGTGTCGGCAAGCTTGTTGATTTAATTAAATTTAGCATAGATTGATTGCATGAATTATTTTGACCATTGATGATTTCCTCAGGTTCTCAAAATAGAAAAGTTGATCCCCATGTGAAAAATTGAAAACTCGAACTTGAGAACCCTATCGCATCGGGCCTATGATTTATGACAAGCTCAAAGTAGGGGTGCAAACAACAACCGCAACTCAAGTGATCCCGTCAAACAATTTTCAAAAATGTCCAGGGAGGATTTAAGCCCAACAATGTTTTGATCAGGTGAATCACTTAAGTTGCACTTTCCCTAATTTGCTTGAATTCTTCACGGTTCGTATGTCTATATGTTGCATCAAATGATTTATAATTTTTCTTGAAATAACCACTTGGCCTAAAAGAACCATCCCTATTGCATGTTCCCTAGTTAGCCACATTTGTGCCTAATTAGCCTATTGTTTTTGATGACCCCATACTATAAGCCGTAACTGGGAAAAAACCATGTTAACCAAATCTAGATTGGAGCAGCACGGAAGCTAGCTACAGGCGGTTGTAAGAAACTGGGTGCCTGGGGTGGCTACAAGGTTCGAGTATGTCATTACGGGTCGAGAAAAAGAGAAAAATATAGTTGCTGAGACCCAAGGCAAAAAGAAAAGAAGAAAAGAACAAGCCAAAAACCGCCAAAAAGAAGTGTGGCAAAACAAAGATCAGCGAAAGGTCAGAGTCACCGAGGCAAAAAGAAAATGGAAAAAAGAATTTGAAAGGGAAGATGTCAAATGCTCACGCCTCCGGTCCCCAGGACTTAAGCCTAGTATCCTTGAATATCCTACCCTAGCCAGACCCCACTACAACCTTTAAAAATAATCTCACGTTGCTTTCATGTTTTCGTGGGAATCATTTTTTGAGATGAAAATCAAATTCATGGGAAGTGCTCTTTGAAACGTGAAATTGGTGAAAAGTTGATAGCCTAGACAGAATTTGAACAAATAAGGTAAAATATTAAATGCCCTTGTGAGGAAGGCAATTGTTTGAAATGGTGATCTCTCTTGTTGTGTAACTTGATCCTCAACTTAGATTAATGCTTGCATGAATGATAAGTTCTCCAATTGTTTAAATTAAATGAATGTGGGGGATTACATTGATGCGTGCGGGGGAATCATTGATAAAAATTGTTGTGTTGAATTGCATGAAATTAGTGGAAAAATTGATTGAATCCCTTTAGCTTGCTAAGCTCTTGAGTCTTTGAGTTCTGGCCTTGCTTGGGACAAGCAAGGTTTAAGTTTGGGGTGTTTTGATAAGCCTCTGGCTTATCTTGGTTTATAACTAGTAAGACTCGTGGTTTATGTGTATGTTCGAGTTCATTTCGTTTTCGCCCAAATTTGGCCTGGTTTTGTTCCTAAGTTAGACTTTGACTCTTCTAGGCCTTGTGTGAATCACTTTAAGTTGCCCTTCCCGGATTTGCTTGAATCTCTTCATGGTTTGCATGTTTATGTGCTCATATCAAATGATTTAGGCAATTTCTTTGAATAACTACTTGACTAAAAATAATCCATCCACTAATACATGTTCCTGGGTAGCCACATTGAGCCTAATTAGCATATTATTTCTTGATGACCCTATATTATAAGCCAAAAATCTGAAAAATCATGTTAACCCAATCTTAAGTTCAGGAGAGCATGGACAACTGCCACAAAGGGCTATGCATGAAACTAAGTTTCGGGGTGTCCTAAGTGATATGTCATTTTGGGTCGAGAAAAAGAAAAATAAACATTGAAACCCAAGGCAAAAAAGTGGCAAAACGAAAAAATAGCAAGAAAAAGGCCGTAGTCACCCGAGGCAAAAAGAAAAAGGGAAAAAGGAATTTGAGTGGAAGATGTGTCAAATGCTGATACTCTCTTAGTTCCTAGGGACTTAAGCCTAGTATCCTTGAATATCCTACCCTGACCACCCACTTTACAACCTTTATAAGACCTTCCTGATGTTGCATGCATGTTTTCGTGGGAACTATTTTGAGATGAAAATCAAATTCATGGGAAGTGCTCTTGATATGTGAAATTGAGTGAAAAGTTGATAGCCTAGACGAATTTGACCGAATGAGTGGAAATTTTACATACCTCTTGAGACGGAAAATTGTTTGAAATTGTGATCTTCCTCTTTTATTGTGACTACGATCCTCAACGTAGATTAATGATTTCATGGATGATGAAGTTCTCAATTGTTTAAAGTAAATGAATGTGGGGGATTATATTGATGCAAGGGGGGAAATCATGGGAGAAAAGTTGTTTTTGTTTTGATTGCATGAAATTTGTGCGAAATCGATTGATTCCTTTGGGCTTGCCAAGTCTGGAGAGATTTTATTTTAGCTTGCTTGGGGACAAGAAGGTTTAAGTTTTAAGGTGTTTTGATAAGCTTCTGCAAACTATCTAGTTTTATAACTAGATAGACCTGGTTTGTTCCAAATTATTCGAGTTCAATCTCTTTTCGCCCCAAATTTGGCATTGTTTGTTCCTAAGTAGACTTTGATTCGTTCTAGGCAATTTTTGTAGTTTTTAGTCTTTTTGAATAGAATTAAGTTTTGTTTCTTTTTATTGTTTCGTGTTAGAAGTGAAGCTCCTAGAGTCAAAAAGTCAAGAAACAGAGGAAATTGTCATTAAGGGAGATAGCCCGTGAATGGATGCTCGCCCAGCCAGCTGAAGATCAAAGCAAGCAGCAAAAGCCATCAATTCTGTCTCGCCTGTGAGTCACAGGCTCGCCTCGCGAACTTTGGGCCCTGATTGTGCCGAGAAGTCATCCTTTGGGATCGCTCGCTAAATCACAGTTCGCTTGCGACATTCAAAACTTCGAGATGGAGCCAAAACTGAAATTAGCCGCGAACATACTCTCGCCTACTGAAAGTCCAAATTGAATGCGCGTCGATTTTAATGCTCGCCTACCCGATAATCTGCTCTCCTCGCGAGCGAGCGGCAATCGGAACTCTATATATAGATTGTTTCGATCATCGGGATCGGGAGCTCTGGATGATCGAATCCTAGTAGTTTTTCCACTTGTATGGAGTAGCGTTTAGGCTAGTTTCTTGTCTCTTGGAGTTGCGTCTCCCTCTTTTCTTTTCTTATTTTTACTATGGTGGTTATGTCCGATTGTTTGTCTATGAGCATGAGGAACTAATCCCCTCGAGGGAACAATGAAGCCACCCATGGCAATGTAGATTCCATGTGATGTATGTCTTTCTCCCTTTTTCTCAATGAATGTTTTTCCAATTCTGATTTGATTGTGTTGATCATCTCTCTAGCGTGATTGACTTCCAATGCGTTGATGAAGCTTTAACCGGCCCAATTCCTTTAGAACTTGAATTGGGATCACGATCCGAATATTGCACGAGAGTGAGTAGGAGATCGGTGCAACCTTATAGGGAACAAGAATTAACGAGTTTGATGATTAGGATTATGAGACCTAGTAAGTAATTAATCCAATCTTGAATACGTCCTAATGAGCACGACAATGGATTTAGGAGAATTTGGGGTTCGGTTGACATTGTAATTGAACTTAGGGAGGAATTCATCATGACGGTATGCATATTGGGTAGGTGGATTTGTGACCTTGACATTTTAATTTCGGATTTTTAGTTAATTATTTTATTAGATTTGTTAATTTGAATTGATCTATTTTCTCTCTCTCAACCACCTTGACATTTGACCAAACGTATCTGATTTCCGCAAGGATTAGTTGAATTGGTAGCCCGATCCTTATGTTCAATCGGTAAATTCTTACCATGTTATTTTATTACTTCAGGCGACCCGAATACAACTGCCGTGACTCATCATGTGCCCCATAACAACTATCGAGGAAATCGAATCGGGGAATACAAGGGTTATATAAAGGAGAGACCATCCGGCTTTCGCTTGGAGTAATGCTAGTGGTGGTCTAGCCTAGGCGACAACAACCTCAATAGAACTGCAACAACAACCTCAATAGGGTCTGAGACCAAACATTGGAATCCATCGGCCATAATACTCGGTATGCTCTTTGGGGCCTACTCAATCGAATAATCGATGGTGGAAGGCAACCTTGGGAGTTGGAATTTGAGAAGATGAGTGCGGTAGTTGAGAAGTTGTCAATCAATATAGTACAACCATTGATAAGTTGCCACTCATACGGGGCGACCATTCAGAATCTAGAGACATAGATAGCTCGCTCTAAAGCAAACCCCAATGTAGCGTCTCCCAGGTACCTTCCCGGGTGATCATGAGAACAACCCTAAGAACCATTGCAATGCCATAACAACTAGAAGTGGTAGGGTGTTGGGATCTAACAGGGTGCAACTAGTTCTCAAAAGATGAGGCCTCGGAACAACTACATGTTGAGGAAGAGCAACTTTGAAAAGAGGGGTTGGCAAGTGACAAGGAACCTGGAGCAAGGAGGGAGGTTAAAACTTGTTGATGAAGAGTTCCTAAAAAAGAAGTGGGTTGAACCCCAAGCCCTCCCGCCCTACATGAAGGTACCATATCTGAAAGATTGAAGAAGCCTCGGCAAGATAAGCAATTTAATAAATTCCTTGGTGTCTTCCGCAGCTTAATTAACATTCCATTTCCGGAAGCCTTGGAACAAATGCCATCTTATGCCGGTTTATGAAGGAGCTTATCTCCAAGAAGCTGAGAATAATGGATGAGGAAACGGTTTCTTTGACCGAGGAGTGTAGTGCCATTCTTCAAAGAAAACTACCTCCAAAGTTGGAAGGATCCCTGTTCTTTTCTATACCATTCACCATTGGGGGATGACTCTAGGGAAGGCATTGTGTGATCTAGGGGCAAAGCATCAACTTGATGCCTCATGATGAAAGAGGTTGGGGATCAAATAAGTCAAAGATACGCTGATGTCACTCCAACCGGTCGATCGTTCTATAAAATATCCTTATGGAGTGCTCGAAGACTTGTTAGTGAAGGTGGACAAGTTCATATTTTCGCGGACTTTGTGGTGCTTGATATGGATGAAGATGCTGAGATCCCTCTCATATTGGGTAGGCCCTTCTTGGCCAGGGGTGCTTGATAGATGTAAACAAGGAAACTCACTCTAAGGGTGCAAGATGATGAGGTAGTCTTCAATGTATTTGAAGCAATGAAGCACCCCTGCAGAGAGATTGGATGTGTCAGTGGATATGGTGGACTCATCTTTCAAGGCAAAGGCAACTAGAGAGCCCATGGTTCTTTACTTGCACAAGTGTTGGTAAAATCCCATGATGATGGTAGTGACGAAAAAAGACCCTTTGGGGATGTGATCTATCTCGAGTGGTTAAAAGATAAAGAAGCCTTAGGAGTCTCCCGGAGGATCCAGGTGCAAGGGAAAGGTCAACAAAGAAGAATGGAAAAAAGCTCTGCGTGAGAAGTGATTAAACCGTTAGAGGCGAGTCATCCATCAATCTCGGATAGTGGTTGGGGTATTCCAATTCATGCGGTTCCAAGGAAAGGTGACCAAAGTGGTGGTGATAAAAGCAATAAATCGATCCCAACAAGGACCATCTCGGGGTGGAGAGTTCGTCGATTATAGAAGGATCTTGAACTTAAATGAGTTGTCCCGAACCGTATGCGAGCATATGAAAGGCAAGAACCTACAAAGAACGGACTAAGGCATGGCATGGCAAGCAAGATCTTCTTCGGGGATTAACTCCTTAGGGGTGACTTGAGTCGAGCTCGGGATGTTAAACAAGCGCTACTTGGGAGGCAACCCAAGCTAGGTATCCTTTAGTTCTGTCAATTTTCCCTTATATATATATAAAAAAAAAAAAGCTTGATTCGCCACGCGATCCATTGTCCCACGCGAGACGGAAACCCCGAATATCGAGGAGGCTTGCTCGGAGTGCTTCTCGCGTCGCGAGGATACTTTCGCCTCGCGATTCGGGTATCATCATCTGTTGGAATTCCAGATTCGCCTCGCGAGATACTAGTCGCCTCGCGATTCTGGGAAAGTGTTAAGAAGAATTTTCTAGATTCGCCTCGCGAGTGATCTCTTGCCTCGCGAATCTGCAATTAAGTTTTTGATTTGCGGATTTCTTCCAGGAGAGGCCTTTGGCCCAATAGAGAGTGCCCGAGGGACCAATTGGACGAGGATGCAACCATAGAGGAACTTTACGTGGAAGCGCCCACCTACAATACAACTTGATCGGGAGCACCCTCTCTTCCTCACTCTTATTTTATATATGTGTTCTTTCATTGAGGACAATGTATGCTTTAAGTGTGGGGAGGAACCAATTGTTTTGTTTTTGTTTTTGTTTTTGTTGTCACTCTTGAATAATTTGAGAAGATCAAGAGTTTGTGGTATGAATGTCGTGTCGGCAAGCTTGTTGGATTTTAGTTAAATTTAGCATAGATTGATTGCATGAATTATTTTGACCATCGATGATTTCCCCTTGGGTTCTGAAAATAGAATTTGATCCCCATGTAAAATTGAAAATTGAACTTTTGGGAGAATTTTATTGTGATTGCTTGATTTATGACAAGTTTGGGGTGAGGGTGCACACACTAGGAATTGTATCTCGGTCAAACAATTTGCAAAATGTCCAGGTGAGGATTTAAGCCTCCAACAATGTTTTTGATTGTGTGAATCACTTTTAAGTTACACTTTCCCTGAATTTGCTTGAATCTCTTCATGGTTTGCATGTCTATATGTTGCATCAAATGATTTAGGCAATTTTTCTTGAAATAACCACTTGGCCTAAAAGAACCATCCCTATTGCATGTTCCTAGTTAGCCACATTGAGCCTAATTAGCCTATTGTTTTTGATGACCCTATACTATAAGCCAAAATCTGGAAAAAAACCATGTTAACCAAATCTTAGGATTAGGAGAGCATGGAAGCTTAGCAAGAGAAGGGTTGTAAGAAACTAAGTTTGGGGTGGCTACAAGGTTTGATATGTCATTATGGGTTGAGAAAAGAGAAAATATAAAGGTTGAGACCCAAGGCAAAAAAAAAAGAAGAAAGAAGAAAAGAAAAAAATTGCCAAAAGAAAAGGGGCAAAACAAAAAGATTAGCAAGGAAAAGGCTGTAGTCACCCGAGGCAAAAGAAAAATGGAAAAAGAATTTGGAGTGGAAGATGTGTCAAATGCTCATGCTCTCTTGGTTCCTAGGGACTTAAGCCTAGTATCCTTGAATATCCTACCTTAGCCGCACCCCCACTACAACCTTTAAAAGACCTTTTGATGTTGCTTTCATGTTTTCGTGGGAATCATTTTTGAGATGAAAATCAAATTCATGGGAAGTGCTCTTGAAACGTGAAATTGAGTGAAAAGTTGATAGCCTAGACAAATTTGAGCGAATGAGTAAAATATTAAATGCCCTTGTGAGGAAGGCAATTGTTTGAAATTGGTGATCTCTCTTTTGTGTGTAACTTTGATCCTCAACTTAGATTAATGCTTGCATGAATGATAAGTTCTCAATTGTTTAAATTAAATGAATGTGGGATTACATTGATGCAAGGGGGGGAATCATTGATAAAAATTGTTGTGTTGAATTGCATGAAATTTGTGCGAAAAATTGATTGAATCCCTTTAGCTTGCCAAGTCTTGAGTCTTTGAGTTCTAGCTTGCTTGGGGACAAGCAAGGTTTAAGTTTAGGGTGTTTTGATAAGCCTCTGGCTTATCTAGTTTTATAACTAGTAAGACTGTGGTTTATGTGCTAATTATTCGGGTTCAATCTCGTTTTCACCCAAATTTGACCTTGTTTTGTTCCTAAGTTAGACTTTGACTAGTTCTAGGCATTTTTAGTAGTTTTTAGTCTATTTTGAATAGAATTACGCTTTTTGTTTCTTTTTATTGTTTCAGGTTAGAAGTGAAGCTCCTAGAGTCAAGGAAAATGAAAGAAAACAGTGGAAAAACAGTTCGGAGGTTTCGCCCACAGAGACGCTCGCCTACGCGAGCCTCAAGACCAATGCGCAAGAAGATCCTTCTGTCTCGCCTCGAGAGAGGCTGCTCGCCTCTCGAGAGTCCAATTTGAAAGCGCTCCATTTTTAATATTCGCCTCATGAGCGAGCGCAGATCTCGAATTCTATAAATTCTTGTTTTAGGGCGATTAAGGAGCTTTTGGTTCTCCACTGATTTTGTAGCGTTTTAGGACGAATCCTTGTTACTTTGGAGCTGCGTCTCCTTATTTTCTTTTTCTATTCTACTTTCACGATGAATGCTGATTGCTTGTGCGTTGTTATGAGCATGAGGAACCAATCCCCTCGTCTAAGGGATCAATGAAACCACCCATGGCGGTGTAGCGTTCAATGTGATGTATGTTTCTCTCCCCTTTTTCAATTAATGTTTTCCAATTCTTAATTGATTGTATTGATCATATGCTTGCGTGATTGACTAGTTAAACGTGTGGAGGCTTAGGAGGCAATTCACGTTTTAGAACTTGAATTGGGAACATTGATCGAATATTGCACGAGAGTGAATAGGAGATCGGTGCAATCTTATAGGAACCAGATTTAATAGAGTTTGATGATTGGGTTATGAGACCTAGTAAGTAACTAATCCAATCGTTGGATACGCCCTATTGAACACGACGGTGGATTTAGGAGAATTTGGGGGTCCTGGTTGACATTGTAATTGAACCTGGGGAAGGAATCATCATCACTTGGGTATTATGCATGATTGGGTAGGTGGATTTGAGACCTTAGATATTTTAATTTCAGATTTTAATACTTATTCTTTAATTAGATTGTTGATTTGAATTGTGTTCCGATTTTCTCTCTCCCCTCCCAACCACTTGACTCGCTTGACCAAACGTATCGAATTTTCTGCGAATTGGTAGAATTGGTAGCCCAATCCTTGTATTCGACCTCGATAATTACTTACCGTGTTTTATTACTTATGACGACCCGGTACACTTGCCGGTGACTCAACAGTATTGCTCCTGGATCTGGTGCTTCGGGGGAACAATTGAACTCTTGTCACAACTTCTATGACACGAACTCGAAGTTGCCAAATTATGCTCCCCCAAATCCTTACAACCAAGGAAGGAAGAATAGCCCTTACCTCTCCTACGGGAACTACAACAACACGTTGAACCACGAATTCCAGGAAGGCTAAGGTAATAGGAAACCCGCATCGGGGTATCCTCAGGTACAAAAGTCTAAACTTGAGTCTCTCTTGGAAAATTTTGTTGAAACTCAAACAAAGTAAAATGAAGAGTTTAGACAACAAGGTATAGCAGTCAATGAGGCAATAAAAGAGTTAGCATATAAGGTAGATAACTTAGCCATCTATAATAAGATGTTGGAAACTCAGATTGCCCAACAAGCTAGTACATATACCAGAACTAAGGGTACGTTCCCAGGACAACCCGAAGTTAATCCCAATAAGTACTGTAATGCTATATACTTGAGGGATGATAAGCTTGGGGTGATTGAAAATAATGTGGAATGTGAGGAGGACATGAGTGAACATAAAGAGATAGAGCCAAAGTATGTCCCTCCACCACCGTACCAACCCCCAATACCTTTCCCACAAAGGTTGGTCAAGAAAAAGCAAGTAGAAAAAGAAACCGATAGCCTAATTGAGGAGCATGATGCCATGATAAAAACTAATATGCCTCCTAAACTAAAAGATCCAGGAAGTTTCTCTATTGCTTGCTCGATTGAAGAAGTGAAAATAGACCAAGCCTTATGTGACTTAGGGGCTAGTGCGAGTTTGATGCCGCTTATCATCTTTGAGAGGTTAGGAACCAAGAAATTGAGTCCATCTGAATCCTCTTTGCAATTTGCGAATGGCTCAACTAAAACTCCTCTAGGCATACTAGAGAATGTTCCCATAAAGGCAGGGAAATTTTTCATTCCTACCGATTTCATGGTGTTGGATATGAACGGAATTCTAAATTCCCTATCATTCTAGGAAGGCCATTCTTGGCCACAGCTGGAGTGATAATAGACTTAAAAAATGGCAAACTATCTTTAAATATAGAGGAAGGTAGGGTAGATTTTGATTTGACTAACTCATATAACAACCCTCCTTTTGAGAGTCATGTGTGCAGGATTGAGATAATGCCTCCAAAGGTAAAGGATGAGCTTAACATGGAAGCAACTCGAAGCTTTGCATGACAAATGATGCACCAAATGGTGATGAAGTTGGAGTTGCTCCTCATGTGGAGATAAAACTTCCACGGGGAGGAAGTGAGGCCATGAAACTTCAGTGAAAAGAGCAAAGCGAATGCGCAATTGGCCAAATGAACAAAATAAGCTCTTTGAAGGACTTCCATGGAAGAGGGGTGTTCTTGCACTTCCAGGCCCAGCCGACCCCGGTTGATTGAAAGAAGTATGGTCAAGCTTAAGACCGTAAATAAGAGCTTCTTGGGACCCAACCCAAGTTTTCTTTCCCTTTTCCATTTGTTTTTGAATTTTGTTTCTGAAAAATTTGAGGAGATTAAGAGAAGAAAAGTCACTAATTGATGGTTTTGCAAAGTATTTTCAGGTTATGAAAGCAGTAAGAGCAAAAAGGCAAAAAAAAATAAAGTCATAATTTATCACGCCCGTAGTGATGTGGGTCACAGCCGTGATTAGCTAACCACTGAAGATCAGAAAGGAACACGGCCCAGCCGTGATAGCCGTCACGGGCGTGATGAGAAGGACAAAGAAAATCAGAATGTATCACGGCCTAGCCGTGATGCACATCATGGCCGTGACACGTTTTCCGGCAGCTCTATGACTGGCTTGTGAGCTAGCACCCTCTACCACCTCGGTGAGTTGTTCCATTTTTCTCCTCTCTCAGACTTGATTATTTACATTGAGGACAATGTAAGTTTTTAAGCTTGGGGTAGGGGCATTTTTGCATTTTTCATGTTGCATTCATATAGGCATAGTTTTGCATAATCACATGATTAGATTGCCCCTTGCTTAGAGTATGCATCCAATTGTGAGAACTTTGTGCCAAATGAATTGAGACAGTGAACTTTTGAACCCAATTTTTGTATTCTTGTGATAGGCTAAAAATAAAAATGCTTGAGATAATCATTTGATAGTTGATAATTAGCATGTGGTTCCTTGAATTTGTGTTTCTCATTGATTTTAAACTACTAAATGTGATATTTTTTAGCCTAAAATGGGTAATCATTAAATCTACCCCATTCTTTGTGATTGGGTGTTTTATTCCTCTTGGATTGTATTCTCTAGAACTTGACTTGAAACCGTTTTGAAACTTAAAAAATTTTGAAAACATATTTGAAAATGATTGAGGCACTAGGTATTTTTCTGGCCTTTTGAGCTTTTATTGATTAAATGCTACCCCTTAGTTGCCCAATTTTGAGCCTAAAAGAATAAAATACTTTTCTTGATACCTTGATTTATTTTGATGAATGATGCTTGGTATGACGCCTTTTAGAGTATTACAAAAAGGGGTAAAAAGGTAGTTTGAAAAATAAATTGTGGGATAAGAAAGTCAAAAAAATATTTCTCTTAAGTTGAAAATCTCCCCTTCTCCAAATAAATAAAATAAAATAAACAAAAAAATGGAGAAGGGGATGAGAAAAAGAAAGTGAGAAATAAAATAAAATAGAAGAAAAAAAAGGGGGAAAGAAAGCTGGAAAAGTGAACTAAAGCCCAAAGAGGTATTTTAGAAGGTTGTCATGCTTTGCATTATTTGATATTTTGTTTAGCCTTCTTGAATTTTTCTTTTCTTGATTTCACCACCTAACAATTAATCCCTTGGCCCCATTACAACCAAAATAAAAGACCTCTTCTTATGTGTTTTCATTAATAAAGTAGAGATTTGGTTAATAGTCAAGCTTATGGTAGAATACCTTCCTTGAGGAAATTGAACGAATTGTCATATACCCTTAAACACTTGAGTGAGGTGAGAAGAGTGCTGAATCGGTGAGAGATATGAATTTAGGGAACCTAAGCTTCTAATTGGACTTGAAATTGATTATCTCTTGCTTACTTATTTGAATATGCCTGTCACTTGGATTATTTACTCGTGTTCTTGGTTCACTATCCATGCTCTGATTGTTTATATTTTCTGGCCTTAGTGATTGCTCGAGGACAAGCAAAATCTTAAGCTTGGGGTAGTTTGATGAGTGTGATTTCACCTCATATTTCATTGACATTTTGCATGCATTTTCATATAGGTTAGGCGTATTTTATTTGATTATTTGATAGTTTTTACCTTGGAACGGGTAAGGTGGTTTTGTGGTGCTTGTGTGTAGGAATTGAAGATTAAAATGCTCAGGATCAGTTACGTCAGAGATGGCATGAAGATGGAGCTTGAAAGGCAAGAAAATGAGGCAAACAGAACTGATCACAGCCTAGC
Source organism: Sophora flavescens (assembly GCA_030762895.1). Taxonomy (NCBI): domain Eukaryota; kingdom Viridiplantae; phylum Streptophyta; class Magnoliopsida; order Fabales; family Fabaceae; genus Sophora; species Sophora flavescens. Next base: position 225,456,182 of record CM061062.1, read on the forward strand.
CGTGATGGCCATCACGGCCATGATCGAGTTGAGCTGGAAAGAAAGAATGGAAAAGTCAGAGCTGGTCACGGCCAGGCCGTGATGCCCATCACGGCCGTGATATGTCAACTGAACCAGACCCTCACAGGCAGAACTGATCATGGCTAGGCTGTGATGGTGGTCACAGCCGTGACAGACCAACCAGTGAAGCAACCTCCAAGGCAGAATACGTCACGGCCTGGCCGTGATAGCCATCATGGCCGTGACGCACAATAGATGGATCCAGAGAACCTGATTTGATCTGAATTTGTATTTGCTTGGGATTCAAGTTACCATAATCTATAAATAGAGCACTTAGGCTCGAAAATAGGGGACTTTTTTGGCTGCTACCTTAGGCAAAATTAGGATTTCTCTTCCTCTTCTTCTTCTCTTCACTTAGGTTTTCATTCATGTTTTTGTTAATCAAGCTTGCCATGACCATGGCCATGCTTGAGTGGTAGCTTTATTTCTAGGGATTGGGGCTATGCCCAAGATTTGTTTTATGTTATGAATTGATGTTTTCCCTTTGTCAATTTTAATTTGCTTTCGATTTGGTTTCTATCGTTATGAATTACTTGTGAATCTTGTGCGCACTTATTTGCATGTCATAGATACTCTAAGGAGGAACCTAGCGGTGAACTTAGGTATTGGATCTATAGGAATCAAACTTAGGACTTAAATCACGAGAGTTAGAAGCGGTCCTTCGAGGGTTCACGAATTGTCACAGAACTTAAAGGGATCAATTTAAATTCAATTACCACGAGAATGGGGGTTGGTTTCATTGGGCACGGTTTTTGTAACCCGAGAGGGAGCATTAACTTATTAAGGATAAATTCGCCTTCCAAGCAATTTTGATAATTAACAAGGGGTAGTCAATTTGGTAACATGAACAATCTTGTTGGTAACCCAATTCCCAAGAATCTCTTTTGAATTGAAAAACCCCTAATCGATTTACTTTCCTATTTTAATTGATTGCGTTCTTAAATATCTGATTTTCTAGTTAATTCTTATTACAAAAATCAAATCTTTTCAAAATCCTTTTTTTATATAGTCCAGTTTAATTGGTTTAATAATTAGTTGTTATTTGAGATCACGGTCTCTGTGGGATCGATATTTTTATTACTCGGTGACGAATCCGGTACACTTGCCGGAGTCCACACATCAGTCACCTTATGATAAATATGGTCTTGGTTATGACAAAGAGAAGAAAGACGCATCTCACAAAAAGTCAAAACCACTTAAACAACATAGAGCTTCAAAAGTTCCAAATAAATATACCAAAGCTGAGTCTAGCTCGTCCAACTCCTTTTGTAAAGTATGTGGAAAAAGTGGGCATATTACATCTAGATGCATACACAATAAACATGCTAAGCATACTCATCCAGTGACAACTAGCAAGAAATAACCCAAGTCAGTTTGGGTACCTAAAGATAAGATAACACTTGTTGCAGATTTGCTTAACAACATGAAGAAAACAGATGTTTTGGTACTTGGACAGTGGCTGCTCATGACACATGACGGGAGAAAGGTCTATGTTCCAAAACCTTAAGCCCAAAGATGGTGGCTGGGTTACATTTGGAGGAAATCAGAAAGGGAAAATCATTGGTATAGGTAAAATTGGTAAACATCCTTTTTCCTCCATTGATAATGTTCTTTTAGTAAATGGCTTGAAGCAAAATCTACTGAGCATAAGTCAATTATGTGACAGTGGATATGTATTGTCTTTTGATAAGAACATGTGTACTGTCAAGAAAGATGATGGATCACTTTAATTCACTGAAAAAAGGCAGAACAATCTAGATAAGATTGACTTGGAGGACCTCTCAAATCAAAGTATCTCATGTCTAGTGTCCATTGAAGATGGGCGATGGATTTGGCACAAAAGGCAAGGTCATGCAAGCTTGAAATTAATTTCAAAGCTAAACAAGCATAACCTCGTGAGAGGAATACCAAACCTTAAGTTCAAATCTGATGCTCTCTATGATGCATGTCAAAAGGGAAAATAAGTCAAAGGTTCTTTTGAATCTAAGAATGTTGTTAGTACCAATAGACCACTAGAGTTGCTACATCTTGATCTTTTTGGTCCTACAAGGACTGCCTCTGTCAGTGGTAAGAAATATGGTCTTGTCATAGTAGACGATTACACTAGATGGACAAGGGTTATGTTCCTAACTCACAAGGATGAGTCTTTTAATGTCTTTTCTGTATTTTGCAAACGTGTACAGAATGAAAAAGGCATGTGTATCACTTCAATCAGAAGTGACCATGGGGGAGAGTTTGAAAATGAGCTATTTCATAAGTTTTGTGAAGAAAGTGGTATCCTTAACAACTTCTCAATACCTAGAACACCACAACAAAATGGTGTGGTAGAGAGAAAGAACGGATCTCTTCAAGAGATGGCTAGGACTATGCTCAATGACAACTCTGTCCCTAGACACTTCTGGGCTGAAGCTGTTAATACCGTCTGCTACATTCAGAACAGAATATACATTAGACCTATCCTGAATAAGACTCCTTATGAACTGTGGAAAGAACGAAAACCCAACATATCTTATTTTCACCCTTTTGGTTGTAAATGCTATATATCAATACTAAAGATCAACTTGGTAAGTTTGATGCTAGAACAAATAGTGGAATACTATTAGGATATTCTGAAACATCTAAAGGCTTTAGAGTTTATAATTATAGGACTCGATAGTAGAGGAAAGTATTCATGTCAAGTTTGATGACAAACAGCCCGATAAGAAATTACCGTGAGCTAGATGAAGCTTTTGCAAATCTTGATCTAACCATTCTAGGAGACTCACTTGAGATAAAAGTTGATGATCAAGAAGATGACCCTACTCAACAACCGGGAAACTTCTACTTCTCAACATGGTACAGTTCAAAAATCTTGGTACTTCAAGAAATATCATCCACAAGATCAGATCATTGGAAACCCCAATGACAAGCTAAGAACCAGATCAACATTCAGAGAACAAGGCAATTCTACACTAGTCTAAGTTGGAACCAAATACAGTAGACGAGGCTCGCTAGATGATGGTTGGATTCTAGCTATGCAAGAAGAACTCAATCAGTTTGAAAGAAGCGATGTTTGGACTCTGTTCCACTTGCCCAAAGACAAATAAGTGATTGGAACAAAGTGGGTTTACAGAAACAAACTTGATGAAAATGGTAAGGTAATCATAAACAAAGCAAGACATGTTGCTCAAGGCTTCTCTTAAGAAGAAGGTATAGATTATACTGAAACCTTTGCTCCTATTTCTAGATTAGAAGCTATTAGAATTCTACTTTCATTCGCTACACATCATAGTATTATGTTTTTTCAGATGGATGTTAAAAGTGTTTTTCTAAATCGCTTTGTTAATAAAGAAGTCTATGTTATGAAACCTCCGGGGTTTGGAGTGTGAAACCCATCCTGAACACGTATATAAGCTTAAGAAAGCTTTCTAGGGTCTTAAGCAAGCTCTTAGAGCTTGGTATGACAAACTAAGTTCCTTTCTTATGGAAAATGGATTCAATAGAGGAAAGGTTGACACAACTGTATTTAGAAAATTCATTAAGTCTAATTTCATAGTTGAACAGATATATGTTGATGATATTATTTTTGGTGGTACTAGTGAGTCTTTATGCAAAGAATTCTCTAAGTTAATGCAGAAAGAGTTTGAAATGAGCATGATGGGAGAACTCAAATTCTTCCTTGGACTTCAAGTAAAACAAACCATTGACGAGGTGCTCATCCACCAAACTAAGTATACAAAAGAACTTCTGAAGAAGTTTAAGATGGATGATTGTAAACCAATGAATACTCCTATGCACCCCACTTCCATACTGAACAAAGATGATAAAGAGAAAAATGTAGACCAAAAGGTATACAGAGGTATGATTGGATCTCTCTTATATCTTACTGCGTCTAAGCCTGATATTACATTCAGTATATGTTTATGGGCTCGATTTCAATCTGATCCTAGAGAATCTCACTTATCAGCAGTTAAGAGAATTTTTAGATATTTAAAAGGTACTACTAATCTTGGTTTGTGCTTTAAGAAAAATGAAGATTACAGATTAGTTGGCTTCTGTGATGCTGACTATGCTGGAGATAGAATTGAATGAAAAAGCACTAGCGGGTGATGTTTTCTTCATTGGAGCTAATCTTGTCTCATGGTAAAGCAAAAGACAAAGTATCATTTCTTTATCAACTGCTGAAGCTGAGTATATATCAGCTGCAAGTTACTGCTCAACTTCTTTGGATCAAACATCAATTAGAGGACTACAATATATTTGTAAGTAGTATTCCGCTTATGTGTGATAATACTGCTGCAATAAATCTATCTAAGAATCTAATTTTACATTCTAGAGCTAAGCACATAGAGATTAAACATCATTTTATTAGGGATTATATGCAAAAAGGTGTGATTGATATTCAATTTATAGATACTGATCATCGATGGGCAGATATCTTTACTAAACCTCTTGCAGAGAATAGAATTATCTTTATTAGGAAGCATCTTAATATGATATGTGTGGATTAATTCAGTGTGTCCAAATGAGAAAAATTTGTTTTGTTATTCCTGCGTCTATTACCTATGCTCGTCTAATACCTTTTTGAAGTTGTGCGTCTATTGCAAATTGTATTGTACGTCCATATGATGCGTCCACTGATATTGGTTATCGCATCCATTGTATAGTTTCAGACGAGTTCACATCTGCCTGTGTTTAAGCACATTTTTTGTGTGTTAATAAATGCATTTATTTTGTCTCAAGATAAATTTATCCTTTATTCTCTTTGCTGAGTCAGTACTTCCATCAATCCCATCAAGACCTTTTTATAGTTCCAAGTAACCAACACCGTTTTATCATAATGACATATCATGTCAAAAGTTTTTTTTTAACCTTTGATATTCAAAATTCCTTTAAAAGTGATCTTTTCCCTCTGAGAAAAACTTTACACTTCCATAACCTCTCGAGCTATCTCTCTCTTTCTACCTCTCTCTGCTTTCAAATCCTAAGCTCTCTGATCACCTAAAATGGTTTCTTCTGCAACCTTTAACGTGGACAAGCTCAACTTGGCTATAGAGCATCATTTCAACCTTGGAGTGCTGCAAGACTACAATCTAGACATAAGCAAATATGTTAATGCAGCCGGGTGGGGAGGACTCTTCACAGAGAAGGTCTCTGTCTTTCCCCGCCTCGATCGGGGATTTACGGAGAAACGTTCAAGTGATCGACATCGATTTCTTCTAAACGGTGTTAAGAAAGAAGATTGTGATCTCGGAGAAGACTATTGCTGAGGCAATTTCCTGGGCTCGGGGAGGGTTTAGTTTTTATTGAGTCCGGGAAGAGGATCCGGGTGGCTTCGAGACCGTTGAAGTCTGTCTCATGAAAGAAGACACAATCGGGAACTCACACTTGGAAGGTCATGAAATGAAGGACATTGTTTGCATCCTTCATCAGCTTCTCAACAAGGTGGTTCTTCATAAGGTTGGATCCAAAGACAACCTCTCCTCTCTACACAAATTCTGCCTCTACCATCTTCTCACTGAATCAAAAATCAATTTTCCAAGAATTTTGTACGTAAGATTCGGAGACCCGTGATGAATAAGAAAAGACTCTCAAAGATTTCCTTTACGCCATCTTCTTTCCAATATTTTCAAGGCTCGAGGAATTCATGAGATTCTTGCTGCAAAGTCTCCTGAGGAGCAAGCTAGGATATTAACTGGAAAACCAATGTCGGCTGCAGACTTTGGAAAAATGAATATAGTCAATATGAACCTCGCACCTACGCTCTTCCGCAATGGCCAAGACCGAGGAGTTAATAAAGGCTAAAGAAGAGATGGTGGAACAAAACAATGCTGAAGTCCTAGGAGTTAAAAGGGTAAATAGGCAAAAGACCACCGCAACAAGGAAGTCCGCCCCAAGAGACCAGCCGGGTGGCATTATTATCAAGGAACCTTCGATGCCCCACCTACAAAGAAGCAAAGAAAAGTGATCTTCTCTCACAATGAAGATGAGGAAGGCGATGAGGACAAAGATTCCTATCGGTACAATGTCGAAGAAGCGAGAAGACCTCTTGTTACTCGCTAAGGCCAGCAGTGCTCGTTCCAAAAATTCCAACAATTGTTCCAACTAAACCTAGAAGGCAACCAACAAGAAAATCCAGATCAACTAAGACGTCTAAGGTAACCATCTCTGCTAATGATCCTGTTCAAATAGCAGTAGATGCCCTAGTGTCTAGTTTAGAAACTAGGATTGATGATGCCCCTGTCTCCACTCCAGATGATGTGTACATTCCCCCACCCCTTTCACCCCAACCAACACAAATATCCACTCCACAATTTCAACCTATTATATGATCCCTGGTTTAATCAACCAGATGATGGCATTTCCCCTGGTGCTCCTTTCCCCAAACCCTTGAGAACCATATTTCCTTCACCCCAACTTCTGTTCTTTTTAATGTCAAATCTGAGGATTGGGCCAAGGTAAAAATGGAATGGAAAATTCCGTTTCATTCTCACCAACCTGAACCCGAACACATTACAACTAGATGGTATCCTCTACCTGAGTATGAGGAAGAAATTAGCACATATGTTGAGCCCCTTTACCTACCTCATCCTGAGTGTAAATTAATCAAAAATGTGTCTTCTCAAATGCGCAATAACTTAGGGCCATTAGTTACTCACCTACCCCTAAAAAAATTCCCCCCTGAAAAATTTACCCTAATCTTGTCAGAACTCCTCCTTTCTTACCCCTCACTGATGGAGTTAAGAGACATATCATACTTGTCTGGGAGACTGACCCCAATAGGAAAAATCTTCCTACCATCCCTGAGAGAAGAGCAAGATCTTCAAAGCATGTTCCCATGATCATGCCAAGGGACACAAAATGGGTGTCTTTTGAGCATCCTAGAGTTTATGGGAGGGCCTCTGACTTCTTTCTAGATCATCTCTACTATGAAATGCTGAAGTGGGAATTCAGTCAAATCAGAGTTGATAGAGCCGCGCATTTTGTCCCTCCATCATGGCTGTGCCATAATGAAGAAACCAGAATTGGAATCATGCCTTACGGGATCTGTCCAAGACTGCCAATGTTAGATCTAAATAAGGACAAGGACATGAAAAACAGAAGATCCAAGGGAGTGATGCCTGAAGCTGAATCAGCAATGCTTGATCTTGACCAAGAAACCTTTGCCTACTCAATGCTGGATTTCCTTTTGCATACAGAATCCATTGAGTTGATCAATGAACATAGAGCTGCTGAATTCTGTAAATCTCACATTATCCATTTGCACCGAGAGGCATCTTCCTATGGTCTGTCTGAGGAAGAGAAGAAGAATATTCCTAAGGTCAGAAGGAAGTGCGGTCTGTCAAACTTTAGATATATGATCTATAAAGACCTCCGAAGACTTCCTATAAACAGTAAGAATGTGGAATTCATATACCTCATTAGATGGGCAAAGGAAGTCTCAATGATCCCTCCACCTACTCCAGAGCCTATCACAGATGAACATGTTGCTGGAGAACATGGTCAAATTGCCACTGTTGTTGGTTTAGAAGATACAGCTGAATCCACTCATAATCAGAGCTCATCAGAAAAACAATCTTCTCAACCTTTAGCTCAAGTTGTGACGCACCCTTTAGATCATTCAAGAACACTAAGCATATTTCAAGAATCTGCTGAAAGCTCAAGCCAACAGGCTCTGCCATCTAATATTGAAGAGGTTCTTGGAAAATTAGTTGATGAAAGGGTTGGCAAGATAGTTGATGAGAAGGTTGAAAAGATGACTGAGAAGATTAAGGAGGATGTCCATCAGCAAGTTCAAACTTCATTGGCTCCAACCTTAAAGGTTGTAAATAAAATACTGGAATTCCTCATGGACTTCAAAAAAAGTCAGGCTCAGAACCCTCCACCTCCACCACCTCCTCCTACTTAACCTTTAACTTCATTTTTTTCTCTTATACTAACAATGATGGTCCTCTCCTTTTACCTTTTTGGCTGATGACAAAAAGGAAGAAAACAGAAAGAAAAGAGATTTGTTTAATTCATAAATAAAATGTCAGTTTTGAAAAGTTCATATTAGTCTGCATTTGCATATTCTCCTCTACTTGCTAAATGCTCTGATACTTATGTTTGCTTATTAGCTTTGATATCTGCTGCTCTGATAATTATGTTTATTTATTCCCTAATATATATTCTAAGTATGATAAGATGTTTCACCTAATTGTTAGCTTAAATGCAGTTGTTTTTCATATGCTTTTTCTGCTTAGTTTTGTTTGAATGTTTTGTCTTATGGGGATCCCTGCAAGATCTCTTAGACTTTGCTTTTCAAATTTAATTAGTTTTGTCATCATCAAAAAGGGGGAGATTGTTGAAACCAAAGTGGTTTTGAATTTAATAATCTCTAAGTTTTGATGCTAACAAAAGGATTAAATTTGTTTGGCAAAGTGTTAGTTAAGATCTAACATGTGCTTTCAATTATGCATGAATACTTTAATATAAGTAAAATAAACTTGGGATAAGTTTTCATTGAAAAATACGCGTCCACACTTGTAGACGGGCTGCTCAAAAACTTTGGTAAAGTTACTTGTTTATTTAATTTAGTAGACTGGTTTTCTTAAGTGAACGAGGCTCTAAAATGTTTGCTAGACGAATACCAAAATAACTTGTTAGATACAGCAAGTCCAAAGACTTGATAATAAGCGCGTCCATCTTGCCATGTAAGCAGATTGAAGTAATTAGTAGAAGTAAATGAACTGAAAAATAAAGCAATCTAGTAGACGAGCTCTAACCGCAACGTCACCGGGACGGAGATCTTTATAACTCATTGAGGAATAGCAAGTCCGAAGTCTTGATAGACAAGAAGTTATGCAACGTCATCAAATGAGCAAAATAAAATATTAAACAGACTTAGTCTCTCATATAACTAAGTAGACAGAGTTTTTTTTAGACGAGCTCCATCTTTGGAATAAATTAAATTCAATCCGAATCTCTTGAATTTATTTCAAATGATTGATATTTATTTCAAAAGAACATTTGTTCTTCACATTTGTTTTATATGCTTTAGTGTTTCACCTTGTTGTAAAAGAAACATAGTACCATCAAGAAATGTAAAAAGCAGAATCGTACAATAAGTTCTTGTAAACGATATGTACGATGGCAACTTTATGGTTGAAAAATCTGGATTATACACAAAGGAGGAACAACAAGTTCTCAAGCTGCAATACTCAGAGGAGTGAACCTCCAATTTCATGCTACCTCGATAACCAAGAGTATTATTCAGCATTCCCACAATCAAGCTCTCAGTCACAACGGATATCATGCATTAAATGCTATCTCTAAACAGGATTATTCAAAGTAACCGATGAAGAAATACAAGTTAAGAAGAAGGTCATTTTAAATAGAAGACCTGAGATACGAAACAAGAACTCTTGACTGTACAACCTTACGAGCTCAACTTTTGTAAAACTACATACTCATATTTCTTTAGAGAACAAGAGTTAGTATTTCTTAGTTTGAATATTGTGAAAATATTCATCTGATCTTAAACTGTTATATCCTCACACATAGTGAGTTAAGAAGATCAAACATTAAATCTCTTTGTTAGACTTAGAGCCTGAAGAGGCTTGGTAAGAAAGAAATACTTGTAGCCTGAAGAGGTGTTGAATACTTGGTTGGAATCTATTTGAAGAAATAGTGGTTAAAACCTTCAAGTCGAAGGGACTGGACATAGTTCTTGGTTGGAAGAGAGTGAACCAGGATAAAATCTCTTGCGTGAATCTTCTATCCCTAAACTCTTCAGTTTTATTTGCTATACTAACTATGGGGTTTTGATATTGCTTTTGTTAAAGTCTTTTAAAAAGTATCGTTTCTCTTTGTGCGTGCTTCTGCTTTCTAATCTCCTTGTGTGCAAAAATTGTTTGAAAGGTTGTTTTCAAAAATTTTTAACTAACACAATTCAACCCCCCTTCTTGTGTTTGCCTGTGTCAAATTCACTTTTGATTTGAGCTTCTAAGATACCATTAATGCCAAAGAATCGTTCTGTATAAACCTTAAATGCTTGGGAAAGTTTAGCTTTGACAAGGTTGTCCAAGACTACATTTTAATCTGAATCAGCTGTTATATCAGAGTAGGCAGCAGTAGGCTTCTTGTACTTGCAGCAGAGAGCTTTCCATTTTTAGTGCAACAATCAGTTCACTTTCCAGAAAGCACTTTTACTTTGTACTAAAACAGCTAAAAGGTTACTGCTGTGGTACGAATATAGCGTGTTTATCCCTTAAAATCTTGAAACAAATGTTCTTTATTCTTTACCGTTTGAGGTATTGTCCAGAGGTCTTCGAGATCCTTAAGGAAGGCTTTTAATATGAATAAGATGACTTGGACTTCATTTATGACAAACTGACATTATACCGAGTTGGAAAATTAGACGGGTGAGAAGTAATCGTAAATCGAGGCAGTACTCAAGCAGTCAAAAACTAGACGGGTGATCATGTTTGTCCAAAACTAGATGGGTGATCATGCAGTCAAAAACTAGACTGGTGATCAACTGAGTCTGTTTCAGACAGATGCTTCTTGCCATGTCATCAAGTAAACTCGGATCTTGATAGCGCGTTGACATGGTCTTTGACTAAAAAGTAGACAAGTGGTTTTCAGGCAGGTCTTATAAACCGAGCTCTACTGAAAATCAGACGAGTCAAAGTAGACGAGTGACCTTAAATATGATTTTCTGCACACTTATCAGATTTGTCAGTAATTTCATAAGGTTCAATATTACCATATTTAATCTATTTGGAATCATCAAAACTTAGAGAATTTACACATTGAATGTGTTTCAGACTTATGAGGTCTCAACATTCTCCCCCTTTTCTATGATGACAAATAATTTTTTTGATTTTATTAACATCAAAAAGCAATAAGAGAAATTTTAGAAGATATAATTTTTAATGCTCCCCCCTAGTTTATGCATCAAATAAACAAATATTTAGAGCAAATTGTATCAGAGCAACCATAACTTTTGAAACAGAAAAAACACAAAGTCAGAACTAATTTTCTTATTTTTCTATTATATTTTCTATTTTCCTCTCCCTTTTGGCATCAATCAAAAAGTAAGTAAGACACACATATTAAGACTAGCCAAAAGCAATATCAAAAACAATTCATTTCATATAATCAGAGTCAGAAGTGTTACAAGTGATAGACATCACTGACTAGTACATTGCATGACTCAAGAGAAAATAAAAAAGACTAAGTACTAAGATCTAAGAACTAGGGCCTCCTTGGCTTTTGAAGAAAGCTTCCATCATCTTCTGCATTGCTTGCTGCTGAGCTAACACCTGAGCTTGAAATGCAGCTTACTGAGCAATTACTTCATCCTATCTTTGAATGACGGTCTGCAAACTTGAAGACATTTCATCTAGCCTTTCATGGGCAGCAGGATCATAAGCAACTACAGTAGTAGAATTTGTTGTGGCCATTGTAGTTGCAGATGCGGATGGAGGAGGTGGATTAGGAGGACCAGGAGGTAACTCTTCAATAATAATGTGGTCCTCAGGCTGATCATCTAGAAAAACATTGATTCTAAAAATTGAAGGGGAAAATGATATAAAGCATAGGCTTGGCTACCTCTGGTTGAAATTGTTTTCATCTCTTCTTCAGATACTCTAGAGCTAGAGCCACATCTCCAGTAGATGTCTCTCACTTTTAGAAACTTGTGATGGGTCTCTGTAGTGAACAGTCTCGGTCTGGATTTGCATTTGTTGTCATTGAGCTTGGTCAGATAGAATCGTTGACCTCCAAGCAAGTCAATGACCTTTTGCTTTCCTTTCAAGGCCATGGAGTCAGGCATTACTTTGAGCTTAGTAGAGGGTCACATGAAGATGGGAGGATTGAAGAGCCATTTGTTTACTGGTTTTGTTTTCTGGCAAGTTTAACAAGCTGTCTTTCAGCTTCAAGTGATGCAATGACATCCAAGTCTTTGCTGCTGAGAAAATTTGACAAGACTCATCTGTGATAGAGAAGGGAGTGGTTCTGGAAGATAGGTGCTATAGAGGTAAAGTGGCTAAAGGGAGTGGGTTATGTCTTGTTTCACAGAATAAATCTGGAAAGATTATTCTCAAAGGGACTTGGTTCTGATTTCTGATGTATTTAGGGATTTGTATTTTGGGTGAAGGTGGATAAGTGGGATTGTCAAAATAATCAAAGTCATTGACGTCCTTAATGAGAAGAATGTCAGAATGGTGAGATGTTTATTGTGTGGAAGTATCAGACATGTGAGTTTCTGATATGGTAGGATTAGGTTCAGAAGAGTGATGGATGGGTGATGTGTGTGAAGGCGTTGGAATTTTTGGTGAAGAAGGTGGAGTAGGGGTATTTTGTTGTGGTTGAGGTGATGGTGTTCTTTGTAGTGGTGGTGTTGGTGCTCTTTGTGGAGACAGTGGCAATGGTGATGATGGTTGTGGAATGGAGGTTGTTGCGGCTGTTGGTTGAGGTTGAAATGAGGATTCTCTTTGAGGTGGGGGTGATGGTGATGGAGTAGAAGGTAATACCAATTTCCTTCTTGTCATAGTGATCGTCTTTTTCTTATGGATCATTGTCTCTTCTGATTGAGACTCCCCCTCATCTTGCACTGCTCTCTTCCTCTTGAAGACTTTTGTTAAACTGGGTGCAGTAAGAGCAGAAGCAGCAACTTGCTCAGAGGATTCATCAACAGGCTCAACAACCTGAGAGACATCAGCACCATCTTGAAACATAGAAGCTTCAGTAGTCGAGGGAGTAACTTTCCTCTTCTTCCTTTGAAGTTGAGAGCTTTCTTCTTCAACAGGTTCCTCAAAAGGTTCATCCTTAACTACTGGAATGCTCAGTCTTTCACTAGCAGGTGCAGCAGAGGAAGATGCTTCAACAGTTGAAGGTTCTGGAATTGGTTGAAGTTGAGTTTTCATCAAAGACAGGGTCTTTGAGGTTATCTCTGTGTAGAGATCAGCATGGAAAGCTTGTGACATGTTGTTCAAAGAGTTGACTCTGAAGATTCTTGTCAGAAGCATGCCGTAAGGATATCCACCCTTGCACTTCCCTTTAACAGTTTTCAGCATGTGTCCAAAAATTAAATCTATGATATCTATCTTGATTCTTTGGACTAAGTGGTAGATAGCAAATTTTTCTATCTTACTCACATGATCCCTAGAACCAGATTTAGGTATCACACGGTTAATTAGAAGAACATGAAGAAATCTTGCCATTGGAGTGAAGAATTTTGAATCAAAGTCCTTTTGCTTGGGAACTCCATACAGTACAAGGTTCATGTTGAGTCACCGGTAAGTGTACCGGGTCATCGCAAGTAATAAAATAAACATAGTAAGAATTTACCGAGGTCGAACACAAGGATTGGGCTACCAATTCGACTAATTCGCGAGAAGTTCGATACGTTGGTCAAGTAACAGAAAGTGGTTGAGATTGGAGAGAATATGATTGCAATTCAATTAACAAATCAATTAAGCTAAGGTATTAAAATCAGAAATTAAATATCTAAGGTCTCAAATCCACCTACCCAATCATGCATAGTACCCAAGTGATGATGATTCTTCCCTAAGTTCAATTACAATGTCAACCAGGACCCCAAAATTCTCCTATATCCACTGTCGTGCTCAATAGGACGTATTCGATGGTTGGATTAATTACTTACTAGGTCTCATAATCCTAATCATCAAACTCAATTAATTCTTGTTCCCTATAAGGTTGCACCGATCTCCTACTCACTCTCGTGCAATAGTCGATCGATGATCCCAATTCAAGTTCTAAAACGTGAATTGCCTCCTAAGCCTCATCACGTTTAACTAGTCAATCACGCAAGCATATGATCAACACAATCAAATCAGAATTGAAAAACATTAATTGAAAGAAGGGAGAAAGACATACATCACATCGAATTCTACACCGCCATGGGTGGTTTCATTGATCCCTCGGACGAGGGGATTAGTTCCTCATGCTCGTAAAGACAGAAAAGCAATCGGACCTAACGACCATAGTAAAATAAGAAAATAAAAAGGGAGACGCAGCTCCAAAGAGACAAGGATTCGTTCCTAACTGATCTAAACTAAGTGGAAAAACTAGGATTAAAGAGATATCCTTTTCGGATTCTGAAACAGCAATATATAGAGTTCTGAATCTGCGCTCTCTCGCGAGGTGAATATTAAAAATGGCGCGCTTTCAAAATTGGACTCTCGCGAGGCAAGAGTGTGTTCGCGAGGCGAGTCTTCAAACTTTAATCTGTCACAGCCGTGACCTTCATCACGGCTAGGCCGTGATGGTCTCTGTCTTCCAGGGTCTTCAGACTCTCGCGAGGCGAGCTGCCTCTCGCGGGGCGAGACAGAATTGATGACTGTTGCTGCTTAGCTGATCTTCAGGCTCGCGAGGCGAGCATCCACTCGCGGGGCGAGTATCTCCAGAATGGCCATTTCCACTATTTCTTGACTTTCCTTGACTCTGGGAGCTTCACTTCTAACCTGAAACAATAAAAAGAAACAAAAAGCATAATTCTATTCAAAATAGACTAAAAACTACGAAAATTTCCTAGAACAAGTCAAAGTCTACTTAGGAACAAAACAAGGCCAAATTTGGGCGAAAACGAGATTGAACTCGAATAATTGACACATAAACCACAGTCCATCTAGTTATAAAACTAGATAAGCCTGAGGCTTATCAAAACACCCCAAACTTAAACCTTGCTTGTCCCCAAGCAAGCTAAAACTCAAAAAGGACTCAATACTTGGCAAGCCTAAAGGATCCAATCAATTTCGCACAAATTTCATGTAATCTTAACAAAACAGTTTTTCCTTCAATGAATTCCCCCTTGCATCAATGTAATCCCCACATTCATTTACTTTAAACAATTGAGAACTTCATCATTCTTGAAATCATTAATCTAAGTTGAGGATCAAGGTCACACACAAAAGGGAGATCACCAATTTTAAAACAATTGCCTTCCTCACAAGGGTATGTAAAATTTCACTCATTCGCTCAAATTCGTCTAGGCTATCAACTTTTCACTCAATTTCACATATCAAGAGCACTTCCCATGAATTTGATTTTCATCTCAAAAATAGTTCCCACGAAAACATGCATGCAACATCAAAAAGTCTTATAAAGGTTGTAATGGGGTCTGGCTGAGGGTAGGATATTCAAGGATACTAGGCTATACATCCCTAGGAACTAAGAGAGCATGAGCATTTGACACCTTGAACTTCACTCAAATTCCCTTTTCCATTTTCTTTCTTTTTGCTTCGGGTGATAAGCTCACAAACTATCATATATTTTATTATGGAACATTATTAGACTCTATTGATATAAAAAATATTTAAATAGTTAAACAACTTCTTCAAAACGAGTATCATTTTCAACTCAACAATGTCAACACCATTAGGGCACACTATAACTATCACTAGTGCAGAAAAGGGATTTAACGTCGGTTAAAATTGACCTTTAAAGTTGGTTTTTGAACCGATGTTGAAACATACGATGTTGAATGTGGGCATTTTAGACACCGGTTTCCAACCGATGTTTAAAGTGCTCTTTCAACATTTTTTAAAAAAAGAATGGCACTTTAGACATCGATTATTTATGAGAACCAATGTCTAAAGTATACTTTAGACATTGGTTTCCTTTAGAACCGATGTTAAAAATCTTTTAAATATATATATATATATATATATATATATATATATATATATATGGGCTTGTTATATCAATTTACCCACATATTCAAGAAAATAAACATCAAAGCATGTTCCCCATGACAAAAATTCATTATCAAATAGAAACTTCAACTTAGAATCTTATTTCTTGTCCTGGATACAAACTTCAAGTTTCGGAGCTAATTACAATATTTCCGAGAATCTCATAATGTTAGCTTCACAATATTAGGCATGTAAAGGAGAAGTAAAATATCAACACATTTCTATGTAAATCATCACCAGCATGTGGAATTTGTACACAACATCGTTAGTAGCCACATTTCCTGAAGCTCCCTTTGCATATGGACACCCGGGTTTATTTGCCAGTATCTCTTCAAGCACTCAGCACTGCCTTTATTTGCCACACTTCAGTGTTTTCTATCAATAACAGAACCAAGAAAAAATAAGTTTAACAAAAGAAGGGCCAAAACAGAACATGTGTTTCATAAATCTACTTGCAAAACAATCATAATCACTACTACAGAAAATGATTTTAGTAGCGCACATTTAATAGCGTTTCTTACTAAAACGCTATTGAAAAGGAGATGGAAGACTTTTAATAGCGCTTCCTCAAGCAAGTGTTATCTTAAGTTAGGAATAAGATAGCGCTTCGTCAAGGAAGCGCTATTAAAATTTGATAGGTTAGAATAGATAGCGCTTCCTTAAGAAACGCTATCTATTTCGAATCCTTAGATAATGTTTCCTTAAAAAAACGTTGTCTATTCATTATCTAATATAGCATTTTTCCAAAAAAATGTTATCTATTTATTACCTAAAAATAAAATTGTTCTCTCGCACTCACTTTTCCCTGAATCCCAAAAATTTCGCTCCATAGACTTTTCGCGCGACCTAGCTACTCTCAGTCACCACTCACCACAACCTTCTCGTTTGCGCAGTCTCCCTCGTTTGTGCATCTGCCTCGAGACTGCCGTACGTCTTCTACGCCGCCGCCGCCCTCGTCCTCACCACCATACCGCTCGTCCTCGTTTGTTGCTGCTCCTCTCCTCCCAAATATTTGGTTTAAGATTAGAGAGAAGAAGAAACTGGCGAAACCAAGCGCTGACGATTCAGAGCTCCAGCGAGGCTGCGATTGAGGGCACTAAACAGAGGATTGCGAGCTTCCCAACCAGGTTTGCTTCCTCTTGTGAACACCTAATTTTGTCCGGATGCCTTTTTAATTAAAGTTTTGAAAAAAAATAAAATAAAATAAAATAAAATAAATGAATACATAAATAAATAAAATAAATCAATCAAAAAATCAATCTGCTTCTGAAATCTTTCTTTTCCACTAGTTCACTCCACCACAGCACAAGGCTCAAGCAAGTAAACACCATTATGGGTATTGTTCAGAACTTGGGGAAAAGGGTTATGCCTAGATCAGAGAAAAGAGGCACAAAAATGGGAATTGAAGGGACTAGAGCATGGTAACCTCTGCAACACTCAAGCTTGCAAGGTCCCAATGACAATGAGCAGAGTTCATCTCCTTCTACAAATAGAGGACAACAGCAACAAAGAGGAGGGGGGAGCACAGAGAGCAAAATCTGAAAAGAAGGAACCAGCAGTAGAAAAATATACTCCATACTCTCCTCTTTTTCTCTTCATACACGATGCCCCTTTTCTGATTCTTCTCTTCACAACAGAAACACACACACACACCATTTGATCATCTTCCTCTTCTCCCCACTTTCAAAAAATTTCTCTCCTTTGCTCTCTGAACCCACAGTCGCGACCACTGCACCTCCTGCACTTCTTGGAGTCGCCGCTCGACACGGAAGGAAGAAGACCACGTGAACCTCACTTTCTGGTCTGTTTCTGCTCTGCTGCGGTGTCGACGGCGCCACCCCTGCACCGCCGCCGGGAGTCGTGCGACCACCGCGTCTGGTTCACCCTGCTCGAACCGCCATGGGAGTCGCAGATCTGCTCCACCGCGCCGCTCAACCACTGCGTCGAATGCTCCAGTCGTTCACTGCAGCGATGCCCCCACGTCCGCCTGGGTCCGTGTCCGAGACCGCTGCTCGCCGCTTCGGCCAGCCAGCCGCTGCTCTCCGGCGTTCGCACAAGGGTGGAGGGTCAAGGTTCCTCTTTTGGGTTTGTCACACTCTCACTGTAACCTCACCTCATTTCTATCTGTGGGTTTTATCACTCTATTTTTGTTTTATGTTGTTAGCAATTAACTATTCTTTTGCCTTTTACTGATACCGTGTACTTGTTTCAAATGGCACACCTTTATTTTGAAAGGTGACAAGTGAGGAAGCATTTTTATTTTTATTTTTTAAAAAAAAGAAAGAAAAAAAAAAAAACAAGTTATATAAAAAAATATAGAATCTTTGAATTCACGCAACAATTTATAACGTTGATGTATGATTTTTCATCCTCAAGTGTTGTATGAATTGTAAGGGTTCATCGTATAGCTTTGCTATCTTTAACCCTCTGTAAGGGTGAATTCCCTTTTAAAAAAATATATTAAATGTTTTTAATTTATACTTTTAGTCAGTCTTACCTAATTTATTCTTTATAAAAAAATATCTTTTTGAATTCACGCAACAATCTACAATGTTGATGTATGATTTTTCATCCTCAAGTGTTGTATGAATTGTAAGGGTTCATCGTATAACTTTGCTATCTTTAACCCTGGGCAAGGGTGAATCCCCTTTTAAAAAAATATTAAATTTTTTTAATTGATACTTTTAATCAATTTTACTCAATTTCATTCTTATAAATTAAAAAAAAAATCTTTTTAATTCATAAAACAATCTACGACGTTGATGTATGGGCTTATTCATCCTCAAGTGTCGTGTGAATTGTAAGGGTTTATCGTATAGCACTGCTATCTTGGACTCTATGCAAAAACGAATTTATTCTGAAATAAAATCCTTTTAAAAAAAAATAAAATCAAAACAAAATCAAATCTTTTCTAAAGAACTACGTGGCTTTGAGTTTCCCATCGCACCCGGGAATACGTAGGAGCAAGATAAATCATCTTGTCGGGCCAAAACTAATTTTTCCCTTTTTTGTATCTCCTTTTTATGTCAAAATAATTAATCAAAAAATTAAACTTTTCTATTTTTAGGGATGCTCTATGGACACGGTGCCATGTTCAGTCCCTTAGATTTGAGGTTGCCCTGTGGACTCATGTGCCACGTTCAACCTCATTTAATTAATTTTCCTTTTTTTGCATCCCTTTTTATGTTAAAATAATTAATCAAAATAATTAAACTTTTCCTTTTTAGGGATGTTCTATGGACACGGTGCCATGCTCAGTCCCTTAGATTTGAGGTTGCCCTGTGGACTCATGTGCCATGTTCAACCTCATTTAATTTTTCTAAACAATAAATTTAAAGATATAAGAACTGATAAAAATCTAAAATATTTAAAATTAAAAATAACACTTTGTTGTAAATAATTTTTGGGTAGAATAAATATCTAAAAGGTTATTAAAATGTTTTTGCACAATTAACTTGAGGTACCGTTTTTTTAAACGGGCGATGTGGGGTGCTAATACCTTCCCTACTCGTAACCGACTCCCGGACTCATATCTCTCTTTTTTAAAAAGACCAGTTTACCTTTAAATAATTGGGTTTTCTAAGATTTTCCCAATAAAAATCTTAGTGGCGACTCCTCTGTTTTTACCATTCTTTTCGCGGCTCCCCGGACGGATTGGTCGATGACAATGCTGCGACTCCACCGGGATTTAGAGAGTCAGGCCTATCATAGTTGGTTGTGCAACTTCTTTTAATAACTTTGAAAATATTAGTTTTACCCCTCTTTGTTTTATTTGTTTTGTAAATTGTTATGTGCTTTAATATATGTCTTTGTACATTCTTGCAACCTTAGGGTAGAAAACTCTTGTAAATGTTGGTTGTTCTTTTGCAGGCTTGGGGTTAGTTTTTTGGGTTTTGTGCGAGGTTTGCTTGCTCCCAAGCACACACAACACCATCTCATACTCACACACTTTTGGGCTCTATACCCGAGTCTTGGAATGCCATCGGATTAGAAGGGGCTTGTGATGTTATTGTGACGCTTTGCGCCCGACAGACATTGATTCTCCCGCTCGGATTGCTACCGAAACATGGATCGCCATATTGTGACTTTTCAGTCCCTGTGGTGAGGTTCATGGATTCGGATCCTTATCTTTTAGGTGAGGGTAATCCGGGGACCATATGTTTAGGGGTCTAGATCCGTCCCGAAAGTCATGCACATAAAATGCCAGTAGTAGCCTACCAAAATAGGGTCTCGACCTCAGAAATTCAAACTTTAGGATATGACCCATGTAGGACAAAAGGGAGCACATTCCACCTTTTTCTGCAACATGAATAATCACGTTTATATCTCATGCATTTCCATAAATGGTAAAAAGGGATTTGTGTAAATCATCTTTCTGTAACTCATTCATATTCTTTGTATATTTTGTATCTTATGCATTAAATATTTTGTTAGGTTCATAAAAAAAAACATTTTCATGCATCCCTCTCATGCGTTCATTACAAAAAAAATCATTTATCTCAAGCATTCATAAGAAGAAAAAAGAAAAAATAAGAAGTCGTGCATCTCCTTCATTTTATGCATGCATCACTAAAAACTTTTCAGACCAATAAAATAAAAATTCATACATTTCATGCATCAATTACTTTTTATGTCAATCTCATCATTAAAAAAAAGTCATATCAGCCATTCATTAAAAAAAAATCATTTATCTCAAGCATTCATAAAAAAAATTGATTCATCTAAAAAATAAGAAGCTCATCTCATGCATTGTCGTTTTGGTGAATAAAAAGTGCCTTCATGCATCACATGCATTAAAATTTTGAGTCAATATAAATATTCCTTTTTCATACATATCATGCATTAATATCTTTTGGATAAAAAAAAAATTCATACATTTCATATACTCATTCCCTTTTAAGTTAAAAGTTTATTAAAAAAAATAAAAATAAATAAAAAATCATTCCATGCATTGTGCTCCTTGGAGAAAATGGAACCACCGCACTTTCAATAAAAAAGAATGTCAACTAAACCTTGGATCATGAGGTGGAACTGGAGACAATATTTGCTCAAGTGGCCGAACAATGTAGGCACAACCTTTTGCCTAATCAGGGATGTTTGGATATCAATGTGAAGGATTTTATATAGTCCTACTGGAGTCAGGTAGCACATATTCACGCTTTTATGGAGCGATCTATGGAAAATCATGCAAACTCAGGACAATAAGGCCCTGGCTAAGGAAGAAAGAAATCATGATAAGGACAGTCCCAATCAACTATGGAGGAGTTCAAGATGAAGGCTATGCTAACATCATCAGAGATTCAATCCTAGTGATTGAAAAAAAGGCAATACTTTGTGACCCCATCTTCAGAATTTCTAAGTAACCAAGGCAAGATTTGTTTATCAGGGATTTACCATGACACAATGGTTATGTTGTATTATATCATGAGATAATTGAACCATGTTCACTTTCTTGAAGCATTAATGTAATGGATTTGCATGCGTACCTTGTCTCATCCTTTCTTTATATCTTCATCTCCATCATAATGTTTCTCTCGTCATACTCATATATCATATTCCCTTTTTTTTTTTTCTTCCCCAAGTACCTTTTTTGGTTTGGTTAATAAGGCCCACTTTCTTGAGAGTTCTTTGTGGACAACAATGAAACCCACATGTGCCCATACCTTTTCAAAAAAAAAAAAAAGGAAAGAAAGAAAGAAAGAAAGAAAATAATACAAATAAAAGAGGAGCAAATAAATAAACACTTGGTGAGCACCATCTCTTTGTCTCTAAAATAAAGTTTAAAAAAATAAACAATCATGATTTGAAATGAAGATTGGCCATTTTTTCTCTACCCTTAGCAAAATATCATCATTATCCCTTGTTACCCCTTTTGAGCCTGAAAATTTTCTTCAAAGAACCTTGGACAAGGATCACCACTAAACAAGGGGCAAGCAAGAAGGAAATGGTGACCATGAAGCGTAACAAAAAAAAAAGAGAATTAAAAAAAAAAGGAAGAAGAAGAAGAAGAATAAAAAGAAGAGAAAGAAAGAGGATAAAAAAAAACCTCATGTAAAACAAAAAAAGGGGAAAGTTAGAAGAAAGTAAATGTTCTCAATAATCCGAAAAAAGAACATGGATCTTTGATCCTATTCAACCTTAAAACATTTGTTTGATACTTATATCTATTTTCATGACCCCAAAAAAGTAGCCACGTTACAAGCCTCAAAAAGTCCACTCTGATCAATGAATGATTGCTACTTTTTCATCAATTTCATTTTGAGACAAAAAGTTTGTGCTCTTCTAGTTTTAATTGATTGCTCCTCTCTAAAAAAAATCCAAAAAAAAAAAGAATGAAAAGAAGAAAAAAGAAAAAAGAAAGCCTGTTAGGCTAAAAACCCTCATAGGCAGTCTAGGCAAAAGTTTGGGCAAGATCTACGTGGGGCAAAACTTTGCTTTCAAGGGCCTTATTCTAGAGCATCTCCATTATTGGATGCCCTACACTGGGGCAACATCATTCTCAAGTTTTCCATATCAAGTGCCCTACATTGGGACAGTTTCATTCTGGGAACCCTACACTGGGGTAAATTCATTCTCAAAGGTCTTTATCTGGGAAATTTTGTTCTTAAGCGGCATACAAGCCCATTTCATTTTCACATGACTGATACTAAGGCATAATTCTGGTATGCAGAATCCCTTCTATCCAAAATCAAATCAAACCAAAATAGGACAATACTCTTTTGACCCCCACATCACCTCTTGCGGGTTTTACTTCACTCCTGTCCTTTTGAATACCATTTGAGTTATCAAACTTCCAACAAATCGAGAAGTTGTTCAGGTCGTATTGTTTTTCCTATCATACCTTTGAATCCATGCATGTTTGTTACATGATGCTTCAGGTAAGGTAAACATGAGTTCAATGATACAATTCAACCGTCTAATGGTAAATCTTTGATGAACAATGATGAGTGTGATTTCACCTCATTTTCCATGTACATTTCTGCATGCATTTGCATATAGTTAGACCATTTTAGTGTTTATTTTGTTTAGTTTTTCCTTTGGAACAGATAAGGTGGTATTGTGTGTTGTTTTGCAGATATTCATGATTAAATGCCCAAGAATTAGCAAGTATGAAGCTTGGATGACTTAGAGCTTTGAAAGATAAGAAATTGAGCCAAGCAGAGAGCATCACGGCCTAGCCGTGATGGCCCTCACGGCCGTGAGGGAGTTGTAGCTGAAGAAAGAATTGAGCCAAAAGTCAGAAGCTGTCACGGCCTAGCCGTGATGGCTATCACGGCCGTGACGTGTCAGCTGTGCCAGATCTCCAAAAGTCAGAGACGATCACGGCCTAGCCGTGATGGATATTACGGCCGTGATGAATCAGTTGGAAAAGTCAGAGACGATCACGGCCTAGCCGTGATGGCTATCACGGCCGTGACCTGTTTGTTGGAAAAGTCAGAAAGTATCACGGCCTAGCCGTGATGAGTATCACGGCCGTGATGACTCAGTAAATGAAGCGGTGCCAAGTCAGAAACCATCACGGCCTGGCCGTGATGGCTGTCACGGCCGTGACCGCCACGATTAATAAAAGAACTGAAAGGAAATGGAAGAATGGCATTCAGAAAACCCTAAAGAAAAATCATCTGCTGCTGTGGCTGTGTGCATCATTCCATGGAGCTCTCCCCTTTGTTCATCTCTGTAATTCTCTCTTTTGTTTTATCTTCAATTATGCGTAGCTAAACTCCCCTTTGTTGGGGTTAGACTATTGTTATCTGAACTTGGTTGTAATATGACTTGAGATTAATACAGTTTCCTTCTTCTTTATGAGTATATAATTCTATGCTTAATGCTTTCCTAGGCTTGATCATCTTAGGAATGATTAGTTGCTTTAATAGACAATTGAAAGGTTGATGTTAAAGCATGCTCATGAATTATATGCCAAGTAGTCCAAGAATCTAGACATAGGTGTTGGCTACTTGCAATCTTATGAATCTTGTCTTAATGCAATTTCTCTTATTAATCCACCTAAGACATTAGGGTTTAATTTGGGATTTTAGGCTCAATGCACCTAAGACATTAGGCTTGAGTATATTAGAAAAGATTCGATTGTCATAAGGGGAGTAGGAACTGTGTTAGTTAACATTTCATAACAACCAAGGGAGGATTAGCTTAGTTTAACCCCAGCAATTCCATCTCATTGTTATTCATCTCTCTGTTTTCACGTTAACTGTTTGAGAAAAATCCAAAAAGAACAAAAATATTTTCTTCTTGTTTGTTTGCTAGATGTTAGAACAACCTTCAATCCAAAATCCGATCGCCTAGATAGTAGTCAAATTTGCGAAGTGGTAATTGTCCACGATCCCTGAGATCGATATCCGTTCTCACCGTTTTTATTACTTGCAACGAACCGGGGTACACTTGCCGAGTCCGTGTCAAGTTTTTGGCGCCGTTCTTGGGGGATCGGTGTGCCAATATCACGAGTACCAAAGGGGACTCCTAATTTAGGCATTTTATTTTTTTTTACTTGTTTTCCCTCTTTGTTTGTTTTCGTTCTTATTGTCTCAGTATCTCTCTTTGTGAATTTCTGCAAGTCTTGTTTTTCCGTTTGTTCTGTGCTACTCCGTTTGTTCGGTGTATGCGAGGTACAATCGACCAGGTGAACTCCAATTCAACCTGAGATCGAGAGACTCTGCAGAAGGAATAGAAAGAGAACCAAGGCAAGACAGAACAGAGAAAGAGCATCTTCTAGTAGACAAGAGCAAGCAAGTTGAGTTACTCAGTGTGCAAGAACCACAAACTGAAATAGCAGCTGTCACCATGGCAGAAGAGAACGCACCAAGGAGAACAATGGGGGACTACACTTCCCCTAGAGTTGATAGATGTGGAACTCCGATTGTGAGACCTGCAGTGGCCTGTAATAATTTCGAAATCAAGGCCTCACTTCTCCACCTTGTGCAGCAAAACCAATTTGGAGGGTTGGAGAGTGAAGATCCTCATGCTCATATTGGTACCTTCATTGAGCTGTGTGACACCATCAAGTTAAACGGAGCTTCCGATGAGGCCATTCGGTTAAGGCTTTTCCCTTTCTCTTTGAGGGATAGAGCCAAGGCATGGCTTCAATCTCATCCCCATGGAAGCATCATCACCTGGAACGACTTGGTCAGCAAATTTTTATCTCGATTTTTCCCTCCGTCAAGGATGATTAAACTGAGATCAGAGATCAATGCCTTTGCACAGAGGGATGGTGAGTCACTATATGAGGCCTGGGAGAGATTCAAGTCTTTACTCACAGCTTGTCCAAATCATGAACTGGAGACATGGCAGCAGGTCGCAACTTTTGTTAATGGGCTCAACAGGAACTCAAGAAGTATGATTGAAGCGGCTGCAGGAGGTACATTGAGTCAGAAAACACCGGAAGAAGCAAAGGACTTGATTGAGAACATGGCTAACAATGACTATCAAATGCCTAGTTCTCGGTCAATGGTCAGTAGAGGTGTTCTAGAGCTGGATGAAATTGGTGCCCTCAAAGCACAAATGGCTATTCTTACCAAACAACTGGGATCGGTTCAACTGCAGAACTCTCAAGTACAAGCTGTTCAAGTTCAAGGTGCCTCAGTGTGTGATTTCTGTGGAGGCAACCATGCAAATGGAAACTGTGAGATCAATGTGGTTGGAAGCTCGGGACAAGAAGAGGTAAACTATATGGGCAACCAGGGGCCTAGAAATGATCCCTACTCCAACACCTACAATCCAGGGTGGCGCAATCATCCCAACTTCAGTTGGAGACAAGGACAAAGTTCAAATACTCAAGCAAAGCCTCCTCAAGAGAGTTCAAGCAAATTGGAGAGTATTCTAGGCCAGTTCATGCAAGCCACTCAAGAGACTATGAAGAATCAAAATGCCTCCATCAAAAATCTTGAGCACCAGATAGGACAGTTGGCAAAGCAAATGGCAGAAAGACCTCAAGGACAATTCCCAGGAGATACAGAGAAGAATCCGAAGGAAGGTTGCATGGCAATTATCACAAGAAGTGGGAGAGTGTTAAATCCACAAGAAAGAGAAGGAGAAGAAGAGACAAGAGGAGCTAGAGATGATAAGGTACAATTTGAAGAGGTAAACAATGAAAAACCCAGAAATCCCCAAGATACTACCTCTAATCCTATTGATGTAGAAGTCAAAGCACCACAGAGGGAGAAACTGGTTGATGAAGAATTTGCAAAGAAGAAGACCAGAAGACAGATTCTGGAAGAGGCTCGATAATCCCAAAGAGCTGCCCTCATATTTCAGAATTCAGTACCCCAACGGTTGAAGAAGGAGGCAAAAGACCAGCAGTTTTCTAAGTTCCTGGATGTATTCAAAAAGCTACAAATAAACATCCCGTTTCTTTGAAGCCCTACAAGCAGATGCCTTCCTACGCAAAATTCATGAAAGAGATCCTTACAAACAAAAGAAGGTGGAAGGAGGAGACAGGTGATGCTTATCAAGAGTGCAGTGCTATAATTCAGAGGAAGCTACCAGTAAAAGATGAAGGACCCGGGTAGCTTCACTATCCCATGCACTATTGGTCATGTGAACATTAAGAGAGCATTGTGCGATCTAGGCGCAAGTGTCAACCTTATGCCGTTGTCCATTTTCAAAAAGCTGGGAATTGGTGAGGTAAAACCAACAGGAATTTCTCTTCAACTGGCAGACCGCTCCATTACATATCCCTATGGTGTTGTGGAAGATTTGTTGGTGAAGGTGGATAAATTAATCTTCCCAGCAGACTTTGTGGTTTTAGATATGGAGGAGGATGCTGAAGTTCCACTCATACTAGGGAGACCTTTTCTGGCAACTGGTCGGGCTTTGATAGATGTGGAAAAAGGCCAGTTGAAATTCGAGTGCAAAAAGAGGAAGTAACTTTCAATGTATTGGAAGCTATGCATCGCACGAGCAAGGAAGAGGAGTGTTTCCGCATGGAAGTGGTGGACACAGTAGATAAGGAAGTCATTGCCCATCAACACCACCCCTGTATTCCAGAGAAGAAGGAAAAGCCCAACTTGAAAGCAAATCTAAAGCTATGCAAAACAAATGATGCATCAGTTGGTGAGGAAGTTGGTCCTGCTCATCTTGTGAAAACCGAACCTCCACCAGGAAGGAGTAAGAAAAAGGGCAAGAGGCCCGGAGCGAAAAAGGCAAAGCAGAAGCACAGTTGTTGGCCTTTTAAGAAAAATCAGCTCTTTACAGGAGATTCATGGAAGAAAAGTGCTCTTGCAATTCTATGTCCAGCAGATCCCGGTTAATGAAGGAAGTATCTACTCGTCAAGCTAGTGACGTTAAAGAAGCGCTTATTGGGAGGCAACCCAATCTTTATTTTTTTATATATAATTTTCATCTTCTCTTTTGTTTTTGATTTCCCCTCTTGAATAATTTGAGAAGCTCAAGAGGTTTGTTAATAGTTTGTTGAGTAATTCCAGATGTTGAAGGAAGGAGGAGAAGAAGGGCAAGAGGAAACAAAACCAGAAAGCATGTGATTCAGCACCACTACCACCTTGTGAGTTGTTCCAGTTTTCTCCCCTCTCTAAGCTTAATTATTTACATTGAGGACAATGTAAGTCTTTAAGCTTGGGGTAGGGGTAATCTTTTAGCTTGCATTGTAAATATTGCATTCATATAGGCTTAAGTTGCATGATCGCATGATTCGGTTACCCCTGCTTAGATTGAGCATATGATAGTAAAAGCTAAGTGCCAATTTTTTCTGTGATAGTGAATTTTGGACCCTGATTTTCTATTCTTGTAATTTGGCTTCATGAAATATGCTTGAGATGGTCTTGAATAGTTGATGATTAGCATGTGTTTCTTTTGGATTTGTGTTCTCACTGGTTCTTGAACTGATGAATGTGAGCTTTTGAGCCATTAGGGGGCACTCACTAAATCTGCCCCCGTTCTTTGTATAGAGTGTTTTCCTCTTGGACTGTTTTTCTCTAGAACTTGACTTGAAACCATTTCGAAACTTGAAAATTTTTGAGAATATTTTTGAAAAGGATTGAGGCAATAGGTGTTTTTCTGGCCTTCTGAGCTTTGAATGAATAATGCTACCCTTAGTTGCCCAATTTTGAGCCTGAATGAATAGCATGCTTTTCTTGGTTCCCTAAAATGTTGTGTTAAATATGCTTATGAGGGACCTTCTAAAGTACTGTGCAAAAATGGGTTGGAAAATGTAGTTGAAAGTTTGGGATGATGAAAAGAAAAAGATGAATCTGAAACAATTTACTTCTCTTGAATTGAAAAATCTCCCCTTCTCCAAACAAAAAAAAAAAAAAGAGAAAAGAGAAATAAAAAATGGGGAAGGGGATGACAAAAAGGAATGAGAAGTAGAAAAAAAAATGAAAGAATGGTGGAAGAGTAAACTGAAACCCAAAGAAAGGTATTTTAGAAGGTCGTGCCTTGCAATGCTTGATTGTTTGTATAGCCTTTTGAAATTTCCTGTTTTTGAGATTCCCACCAAAAACGATCCCATGGCCTCATTACAACCAAAGAATAAGACCTCTTGATTCTTAGATGTTTTCATTAATAAAGTGAAGATTTGGTTGATAGTCAAGCTTATGGTAGGAATCATTCTTTGAGGAAAATGGAGTGAAATGTCATATTCCCTTAACACTTGAGTGAGTGAGGCAAGAAAGAGAGCCAAGCAAATGAACAAGCTTGGGGTGAGCTGCAAGTGAGATAGAGTGCCCGAATTAGTGAGAATGTGAGTCTAGGGAAACTAAGCCCCTAATTGGACTAGAATTGATTGTCTCTTGCTGAAATAATTGACTGCCTGTTGCTTGGATCATTTTATTCGGGTTCTTAGTTCACTATCATTGTCCTGGTTGTTTTCATCTTATGGCCTTGGTTTTTGCTTGAGGACAAGCAAAGTCTTAAGCTTGGGGTGATTTGATGAGTGTGATTTCACCTCATTTTCCATGTACATTTCTGCATGCATTTGCATATAGTTAGGCCATTTTAGTGTTTATTTTGTTTAGTTTTTCCTTTGGAACAGGATAAGGTGGTATTGTGTGTTGTTTTGCAGATATTCATGATTAAATGCCCAAGAATTAGCAAGTATGAAGCTTGGATGACTTAGAGCTTTGAAAGATAAGAAATTGAGCCAAGCGAGAGAGCATCACGGCCTGGCTGGTGATGGCCCTCACTACCGTGAGGGAGTTGTAGTCGAAGAAAGAATTGAGCCAAAAGTCGAAGAGTTGTCACGGCCTAGCCGTGATGGCTATCACGGCCGTGACGTGTCACCGTGCCAGATCTCCAAAAGTCGAGAGACGATCACGGCCTAGCCGTGATGGATATTACTGGCCGTGATGAATCGAGTTGGAAAAGTCGAGAGACGAACACGGCCTAGCCGTGATGGCTATCACCGTGTGACCTTTTGTTGGAAAAGTCGAAAGTATCACGGCCTAGCCGTGATGAGTATCACGGCCGTGATGACTCAGTAAATGAAGCGGTGCCAAGTCAGAAACCATCACGGCCTGGCCGTGATGGCTGTCACGGCCGTGACCGGCCACGATTAATAAAAGAACTGAGCAGAACAGAAGAATGGCATTCAGAAAACCCTAAAGAAAAATCCTCTGCTGCTGTGGCTGTGTGCATCATTCCATGGAGCTCTCCCCTTTGTTCATCTCTGTAATTCTCTCTTTTGTTTTATCTTCAATTATGCGTAGCTAAACTCCCCTTTGTTGGGGTTAGACTATTGTTATCTGAACTTGGTTGTAATATGACTTGAGATTAATACAGTTTCCTTCTTCTTTATGAGTATATAATTATATGCTTAATGCTTTCCTAGGCTTGATCATCTTAGGAATTATTAGTTGCTTTAATAGACAATTGAAAGGTTGATGTTAAAGCATGCTCATGAATTATATGCCAAGTAGTCCAAGAATCTAGACATAGGTGTTGGCTACTTGCAATCTTATGAATCTTGTCTTAATGCAATTTCTCTTATTAATCCACCTAAGACATTAGGGTTTAATTTGGGATTTTAGGCTCAATGCACCTAAGACATTAGGCTTGAGTATATTAGAAAAGATTCGATTGTCATAAGGGGAGTAGGAACTGTGTTAGTTAACATTTCATAACAACCAAGGGAGGATTAGCTTAGTTTAACCCCAGCAATTCCATCTCATTGTTATTCATCTCTCTGTTTTCACGTTAACTGTTTGAGAAAAATCCAAAAAGAACAAAAATATTTTCTTCTTGTTTGTTTGCTAGATGTTAGAACAACCTTCAATCCAAAATCCGATCGCCTAGATAGTAGTCAAATTTGCGAAGTGGTAATTGTCCACGATCCCTGAGAACGATATCCGGTCTCACCGTTTTTATTACTTGCAACGAACCGGTACACTTGCCGAGTCCGTGTCAAACAACTCTGGTCAGAAGAATTCTGAATACGAGGAAGAAAGTGGCATCCTCGGTTGGCAATTCAAGCAAGAGCTTTGATCTTCACAAATAAAGCTGACAAAACTGTCCACGTCAAAAAAAGAAGGAAAAATCAAAATCAAAAAGGAAAATAAAAAGTAAACAAAAATGCTCGCCAGATCAAAACTCAAAAAGGCAGCCTGGGCAAAAGTTAGAGCGACCCGGTAGGTTGAAAACTCGCAAAGAGCGACCTACGCAAAAATTAGGGTCAAATACAAACAAAGTACAAGAAGTCTCCTCAAACTGATAAACTGGGGCAGTTTAAGAGGACAAGCCATAAAAAGCTCCCAATACATGAAGGCTGGGGCAAGTCACATCCTTGAAAGATTGATCAGGCAATCTCATCCAATTGGGATAATCATTACGAAGAAGCATATCTCAGCCAAGAAACTAAGCATCAGTTGAGCAAGTTAGTGATCAAGGTGTCTTCCTCTAGCTCATCCCCAATCTCGGCTGCAATCAAGACTCTAAGGAGCCAATGATCAAAGAGTTTTTCGCAAAAAAAATAAAAATAAAAAATAAAATAAAATCAGAGTTCCCATCAATGATCTCATGCATGAAAAATAATCAGGATCATAAAAAGAATCTCATGCATCATTAAAAAATATCACAGTTTTCACCAATCATAAAAAATCGTCTCTCATATCATACATTGTCCCATCATGTCATGCATCAACAAAGTCAACATCACTTCTTGCATTTGTTCGACTTTAGCGGGCACAGGGCCCCAAAAGTCATGTTATTGTTAGCTTTAGCAGGCATAAGGCCTCATAAGCTTTGTTTTGTTCGACTTTAGCGGGCACAGGGCCCCGAAAAATCATGTTATTGTTACATTTAGCAGGCATAGGGCCCAAAAGCCATGTCTTGTCAGCTTTAGTAGGCATAGGGCCTCATAAGCTTTGTTTTGTTCGACTTTAGCGGGCGCAGGGCCCCAAAAGTCATGACTTGTTAGCTTTAGTAGGCATAGGGCCTCATAAGCTTTGTTTTGTTCGACTTTAGCGGGCACAGGGCCCCAAAAGTCATGACTTGTTAGCTTTAGTAGGCATAGGGCCTCATAAGCTTTGTTTTGTTCGACTTTAGCGGGCGCAGGGCCCCAAAAGTCATGTTACTGTTAGCTTTAGTAGGCATAGGGCCTCATAAGCTTTGTTTTGTTTGGCTTTAGCGGGCACAAGGCCCCAAAAGTCATGTTATGGTTAGCTTTAGTAGGCATAGGGCCTCATAAGCTTTGTTTTGTTCGACTTTACCGGGCACAGGGCCCCAAAAGTCATGTCTTATTAGCTTTAGCAGGCATCAGGGCCTTTTAAGCTTTGTTTTGTTGTAGTTTAACTTTAGCAGGCATAGGGCCTCGTAAGCTTCATTTTTGTTCAGCTTTGACGGGCATAGGGCCCATAAGCTTTACCTTTGTTGGCTTTTGTAGGCATAGGGTCTTGCAAGCTCTTTTATCTTTCAGTTCGAGCTTCTCACGGGCAATCCACCCCGTAGGCTCTTTTATCTTTCAGTTCGAGCTTCTCACGGGCAATCCACCCCGTAAGCTCTTTTATCTTTCAGTTCGAGCTTCTGACGGGCAATCCACCCCGTGAGCTCTTTTATCTTCAGTTCGAGCTTCTAACGGGCAATCCACCCCGTAAGCTCTTTTATCTTTCACTTAGAGCTTCTCACGGGCAATCCACCCCGTAAGCTCTTTTACCTTTTAGTTCGAGCTTCTAACGGGCAATCCACCCCGTAGGCTCTTTTATCTTCAGTTCAAGCTTCTGACGGGAAATCCACCCCGTAAGCTCTTTTATCTTTCACTTCGAGCTTCTCACGGGCAATCCACCCC
Organism: Sophora flavescens; assembly: GCA_030762895.1. Lineage (NCBI taxonomy): Eukaryota > Viridiplantae > Streptophyta > Magnoliopsida > Fabales > Fabaceae > Sophora > Sophora flavescens. The sequence goes on from CM061062.1 coordinate 225,488,168, forward strand.
GTAAGCTCTTTTACCTTTCAGTTCGAGCTTCTAACGGTCAATCCACCCCGTAGGCTCTTTTATCTTCAGTTCGAGCTTCTGACGGGCAATCCACCCCGTAAGCTCTTTTATCTTTCACTTCGAGCTTCTAACGGGCAATCCACCCCGTAGGCTCTTTTATCTTTCAGTTCGAGCTTCTCACGGGCAATCCACCCCGTAAGCTCTTTTATCTTTTAGTTCGAGCTTCTAACGGGCAATCCACCCCGTGAGCTCTTTTATCTTTCAGTTCGAGCTTCTGACGGGCAATCCACCCCGTAGGCTCTTTTATCTTTCAGTTCGAGCTTCTCACGGGCAATCCACCCCGTAAGCTCTTTTATCTTTCAGTTCGAGCTTCTCACGGGCAATCCACCCCGTAGGCTCTTTTATCTTCAGTTCGAGCTTCTAACGGGCAATCCACCCCGTAGGCTCTTTTATCTTTCAGTTCGAGCTTCTGACGGGCAATCCACCCCGTAAGCTCTTTTATCTTTCACTTCGAGCTTCTGACGGGCAATCCACCCCGTAGGCTCTTTTATCTTTCAGTTCGAGCTTCTCACGGGCAATCCACCCCGTCGGGCAATCCACCCCGTAAGCTCTTTTACCTTTCAGTTCGAGCTTCTGACGGGCAATCCACCCCGTAAGCTCTTTTATCTTTCAGTTCGAGCTTCAGACGGGAAATCTACCCCGTGAGCTCATTTATCTTTCTATTCGAGTCTGACGGGCAATCCAACTCGTAAGCTCTTTTATCTTTATGCTCGAGTTTCTGACGGACAATCCACCCCGTAAGCCCTTTTATCTTTCTGTTTAAGCTCGGCAGGCAATCCACCCTGCAAGTTTTCATGTGTAAACCTCAGTAGGCGATCCAACCCGCGGATTCTTTAAAGGAAATTGGTTTGTAAACACAAGTCCTTTGCTTATAAGAATAACCCGGACAAAATTGGAGTTCGTGTCTTTACTAATTTCTTATAACGATAATTGGTTAACCACGGTTACACCTATTATCTAATAAGAAACAAGTAAAGAGGGGCATTGTGAACACCTAATTTTGTCCTGGATGCCTTTTTAATTAAAGTTTTGAAATAAAATAAAATAAAATAAAATAAATGAATACATAAATAAATAAAATAAATCAATCAAAAAATCAATCTGCTTCTGAAATCTTTCTTTTCCACTAGTTCACTCCACCACAGCACAAGGCTCAAGCAAGTAAACACCATTATGGGTATTGTTCAGAACTTGGGGAAAAGGGTTATGCCTAGATCAGAGAAAAGAGGCACAAAAATGGGAATTGAAGGGACTAGAGCATGGTAACCTCTGCAACACTCAAGCTTGCAAGGTCCCAATGACAATGAGCAGAGTTCATCTCCTTCTACAAATAGAGGACAACAGCAACAAAGAGGAGGGGGGAGCACAGAGAGCAAAATCTGAAAAGAAGGAACCAGCAGCAGAAAAATATACTCCATACTCTCCTCTTTTTCTCTTCATACACGATGCCCCTTTTCTGATTCTTCTCTTCACAACAGAAACACACACACACACCATTTGATCATCTTCCTCTTCTCCCCACTTTCAAAAAATTTCTCTCATTTGCTCTCTGAACCCACAGTCGCGACCACTGCACCTCCTGCACTTCTTGGAGTCGCCGCTCGACACGGAAGGAAGAAGACCACGTGAACCTCACTTTCTGGTCTGTTTCTGCTCTCTTGCGGTGTCGACGGCGCCACCCCCGCACCGCCGGCCGGAGTCGTGGCGACCACCGCGTCTGGTTCACCCCCGCCGAACCGGCCATGGGAGTCGCAGATCTGCTCCCACCGCGCCGCTCAACCATCACTGCGTCGAATGCTCCAGTCGTTCACTGCAGGGATGCCCCCACGTCCGCCTTTGGGTCCGTGTCCGAGACCGCTGCCGCCGCCCGGCCAGCCGCTGCTCTCCGGCGTTCGCACAAGGGTGGAGGGTCAAGGTTCCTCTTTTGGGTTTGTCACACTCTCACTGTAAACCTCACCTCATTTCTATCTCTGGGTTTTATCACTCTATTTTTGTTTTATGTTGTTAGCAATTAACTATTCTTTTGCCTTTTACTGATACCGTGTACTTGTTTCAAATGGCACACCTTTATTTTGAAAGGTGACAAGTGAGGAAGCATTTTTATTTTTATTTTTTAAAAAAAAGAAAGAAAAAAGAAAAAACAAGTTATAAAAAAAATATAGAATCTTTGAATTCACGCAACAATTTATAACGTTGATGTATGATTTTTCATCCTCAAGTGTTGTATGAATTGTAAGGGTTCATCGTATAGCTTTGCTATCTTTAACCCTCTGTAAGGGTGAATTCCCTTTTAAAAAAATATATTAAATGTTTTTAATTTATACTTTTAGTCAGTCTTACCTAATTTATTCTTTATAAAAAAATATCTTTTTGAATTCACGCAACAATCTACAATGTTGATGTATGATTTTTCATCCTCAAGTGTTGTATGAATTGTAAGGGTTCATCGTATAACTTTGCTATCTTTAACCCTGGGCAAGAGTGAATCCCCTTTTAAAAAAATATTAAATTTTTTTAATTGATACTTTTAATCAATTTTACTCAATTTCATTCTTATAAATTAAAAAAAAAAATCTTTTTAATTCATAAAACAATCTACGACGTTGATGTATGGGCTTATTCATCCTCAAGTGTCGTGTGAATTGTAAGGGTTCATCGTATAGCACTGCTATCTTGGACTCTATGCAAAAATGAATTTATTCTGAAATAAAATCCTTTTAAAAAAAAATAAAATCAAAACAAAATCAAATCTTTTCTAAAGAACTACGTGGCTTTGAGTTTCCCATCGCACCCGGGAATACGTAGGAGCAAGATAAATCATCTTGTCGGGCCAAAACTAATTTTTCCCTTTTTTGTATCTCCTTTTTATGTCAAAATAATTAATCAAAAAATTAAACTTTTCTATTTTTAGGGATGCTCTATGGACACGGTGCCATGTTCAGTCCCTTAGATTTGAGGTTGCCCTGTGGACTCATGTGCCACATTCAACCTCATTTAATTAATTTTCCTTTTTTTGCATCCCTTTTTATGTTAAAATAATTAATCAAAATAATTAAACTTTTCCTTTTTAGGGATGTTCTATGGACACGGTGCCATGCTCAGTCCCTTAGATTTGAGGTTGCCCTGTGGACTCATGTGCCATGTTCAACCTCATTTAATTTTTCTAAACAATAAATTTAAAGATATAAGAACTGATAAAAATCTAAAATATTTAAAATTAAAAATAACACTTTGTTGTAAATAATTTTTGGGTAGAATAAATATCTAAAAGGTTATTAAAATGTTTTTGCACAATTAACTTGAGGTCTGCTTTTTTAAACGGGCGATGTGGGGTGCTAATACCTTCCCTACTCGTAACCGACTCCCGGACTCATATCTCTCTTTTTTAAAAAGACCAGTTTACCTTTAAATAATTGGGTTTTCTAAGATTTTCCCAATAAAAATCTTAGTGGCGACTCCTCTGTTTTTACCATTCTTTTCGCGGCTCCCGGACGGGACGGTCGCGACACCTCTCTTTCAAGTTTCTCTGTAGGTAGTCACGGTTGTTGAACAGAGAGCTTTGGAAAGGCATGTCGGAAAATATAAAGACCATGTTATGGGTGAATTGCCATTTGTTGTTATAGCTTATAATTTGGATTCTTATTCTGAATTACACATGGAATGTTATATTGTTATTTGTGATTGTTGTCCAATGCTTTCATTTTGGATGTGTTTGGCTTGATTTGTCTTGACTTGATCATGAGTCTGTTGTATTGCTATGCCCACAAGGTGTTTGAGAAATGGCCAAAACAATTTTTTATCCTTTGTTATTTCTTTTCACCAGTTTATTCTCATTTTATTTACTTCATTTTTTTTAATGTTTACAATTTATAGCATGGCAAACAATTGATAATCCATGGGCAACACTTCAAACTACATTCAGGTATGGTTGATTTATCTTTTGTAGTGTTTTTTCTATTTGGTTTTTGGTTGTTATGTTGAATTATTTCTTATTAAGAGTATTGTTTGTAAACTTTCAGTGCAATGGTATTCTCTCCTCATTTGCAGTTTATGTTGAGTGCCCAGTCATTTTTATTTTGAAATCTCTATATTCTTTATTGGAAGTCTTAAATCCTTTTTTTCCTAGGATGGTTATCAGATTAATACTTTCAAGCTTTGAACTTACTCATTGATTCTTTATTGGAGAATGAGTATGGGTTTCCTTCTTCTGCCAAGGCCAAGCAGGTTACAGTTGCTCTCTGTATACACATTTCTTTTATTGCTAATCTGCTGTATTTGTCACTATTTAGCACCGTATCTGAATACTAATTTGTGTGTATTTACAGATTCGAGTTATCTAAAAGTAAATATACATATGCTGAATTAACTAAAGTGAATAAACATGTCACGTGTTGGGCTTTAATTACTATAAACCCAAGTCATAGTAACAAACTCATCTTTTGGACGTCATCCTATTGCTTTTTTTTATATGCATAAAAAGGCTATTCACCCACTTCACTGATTGCGGAGAAATGGGGTGTTATTTTTAAATGGTCAGATAACATACGATGCTTCCCTGATTTCTGAATGATGAACTCAATTTGTTGAGTGCTGAGAGGATTATTGAACTTAGATTATGTTTGCGAATCCCTTGCTGCTATATATTCATGGAGTTTGAGAGAATTATCTGGGAGTGGTTGTTGCTAGAGAAGGGTGAAGTCAAGTGTACAATAAAACAGCTGGTTCTACTATTAGGCTTGTGAATATTTATTGTTGCACCAGAAAAAATAAAATAAATGGGAAGGCTGCTATTTGAATGGAAAAGGTATTTTTATCTTGTTGATCATTTGTTCAGCTTAAGGCAATTTCTGATTGGAACAGGGCAGATGGTTTGCTTCCCCTTGGCCTTCTCTAGCAGGATCTTGTATTAAAAAGAAAAAAAAGCAGGATCTAGAAGGTTTTGTTTTGCTTGTGCTCACTTGGACTGTGTACTTGAATTTACAGTCCCTCATTACCGTGATAGCTGTTACCCTTTGATTTCACACAACGAGATCATGATTGATGAAGTTAACTTGAAGCACAAATTGTACTTTACATTTTGGTTCGCACAATCTTGTGGAGCTTTTCTTCTTGTAGTTTACATTTGGAACTCGTGCAAAAGTTTCAATTGTACAATTGGTAAGTGATGAAGTACAATTTATGAATAGTTGAACAGAAATGAAGGCAACCCAGGATCAATGTTCTTCTCTATTGAGCATTCATTTTGCTTGGTACGCTAGAAAATGTAGGAATGCAAAATGTTGTGACTTTTTATTTTCCTATTTCTTAATTATAATAAGCACAGTGAACCTTTTGTTCTGTTTTTGAATTTTCCATTTTGTTTTGCAGTTTTTGTGTTATTGGGTTAAACCCCATTTCATCGATCTTCAGGATCTTTCACTCAAACCCCAGGTGTTGATTTTATTTGTTGCTTTGGTTGGGTTATTATTTTGTGGGGAATATCGGTGGTTTAGGTATTCTGATTTTGGTGATGTTGTTCTTGTTCAATGCTTATCATAGTGAATATGGGAAGCATGAGGGAGTATGTGCAATTTGCTTGGATAAGATACTGCTTCAGCAAAAGGCTCTTGTAACAGGTTGCTACCATGCTTACTGGTTTGTCTCAATTATCTCTTTTCTATTTAATTTATGGGGAAAAAACATGTTCTTTTTCCATTGAAATTCCAGGGGCAACTAGAGTTGCATGCTTGGATTCATGTCTGTAGTATTTCATTCTCGGCCAGTAGACATTTTTGTCCTATTGTGTAGTATTTTGCACCTAGGGTTACATGCTTGCTACATATCTCTAACAAGTGGAAACTAGTTGGCTCCATTGGAGTAATTCCCATCTCACCTGATATGATGAAATTGGAATGATATTTTCTTCTTCTGATATATTATATAAGTGATGTACATTTGTTGATTCCACTTAAACTGCGATGTTTTTTAGCTATAGTAGATGCACAATTGTCTTGTTTTTAGAAAATGAAAACCTTTTTTTTGTAAGTTTCTTGTTATGTACTTTTTTTGTGAATGAGCTTATTTATGTTTTGTAGTGTGACATGCATCCTTCGCTGGGCCACATACACTCAGAAAGTAACTTGCCCTCAGTGTAAGCATCCATTTGAGTTCCTCAACGTCCATCGCTCACTTGATGGCAGGTAAGGGACTGTCATATTCGATGTTCCGTTCTCACTTGAGCTTTCATTTTCACTTCAATTCATGCTACTTAGGGCTAAATGTAAAGGGAAAGAAGTGTTCTGCTGTATTTCTACTAATGGACTTCTTATTTATTCTTGGGGATAGTTTTAGGAGTCAAGTAGAAAATGTTGGTCAATATGTTCAAAAGGATTTAGCCATGATTTTGGTTCTAGTGGAGTTTTATTCAATCAAATATGCTATTCTAGTGTTACTTCTTTAATGAGTCTTGAGAATTGGAATGTGGTCTAAGATCACTTTGCTGTACTGGGTAAAAAAGCTTCCTTTTTTGTTCTCTATTTATTGATTTTGCTTGATCAGGTGTTGGACACTTGGACTGAATACTGTGTTGCAAGGATTCCTAGTTAATGCTTGAATTGAACTTCTATTCAACTCTTACAATGAGATTTGTGTGAAGTGTATGCATATTATTAGTCTATCCTTCTTTTAAATCCAACCCCACCCCCTCCCAAATGAAAAATTGTTTTACTTTCCAAAGTTTTTTCTTGTTTAAATATGTTTGTGTGTTTTGAGATGCATTATCAGCATTTTGATAACTTGCATTTCCTTATGGTTTCAATATTATCATAGACTGTCTGTGAAATAACCTTTCTCCTCTTATGCCAGGATGGGGGCAAGCAAGAAAACACAAACTTTTCATTTCAGTGGAATTGCACCTTTCTCTCCAAATTCAGCTTCCACTTCTGCATGTGACAGAAATTTGAGGAAGAATCAACTTGGCGGCATCATATTTGGGTGCAAGAACACTACAATTAAAGAATCTCTCTAAACAACTATTTGGTCAGTCTTTGGAATAACTATTAGTATGAGTTAGAAACACTAATGTGACAATGATGTACAGTATTTTAAATTTGACATTGTGTTGTGCCTATTCAAGTCTTTTACATAAACTCTATTTTTCATAATGCTTGAAATTGGTACTATCTGTGCCATAAATCATAGGTTTTGCCTATAAAATTGTCACTTTTCAAGCATTATGTTGACTTTCAATTTTTCTGAAGGTGATGGCTGTTTTCTCCAGCTCATGGGAATTTTTATCGTTTTAACAGGCTTACCAGCTCAGCACTTCTCTTATGTGAAGAACATTGATCCTGGGTTGCCTTTATTTCTGTACATTTGTCACTCATTGCATGCTTTTCTTTCTGATTCTCCATAATTGTTGAAAAGGAAGGATTTGGTTCCTCCATCTTTTCATACAATTCTTTAAAATAAAATCCTGAAGGCCTTTTATTTTTAGATGATCCTTTGAGATTTTGCTTTTGTGGATTCTTACAGCTTTATTCACAGCAAGGCCATGAATATGGATTTTGTACTATCAAGTAGAAGATGGAAGCCGCATGCACAAATTGTTTAGAATTACTAGTGTGTTAATTAGTTTGTATACATTGTTAGTAGTGCATGGTCATTGTCTAGTATAGATTAGCGACCTTTTTGTTTATGGACTTAAATATTAGAATTGGTTATGTATAAGCCTTACTATGAATTATGTTAAAGTATATTAGTTAATTGGTTATAATATGCATTATTTTGATATTTGGTTTGGTTTATACATACCAATATTGTACGTAGACTTTGTACAATATATGTGTGGCTGTTTTTGAGTACTTCTAGTACTCTTTCAATACAAATTTGATTTATCAACAAAAAAAAGTGTGTATTATTGAGTGCAGGTGGGAAATGTAGAAAAATAAAATGAATAATAAAAAAACAAGGAATAGGTAGCGCTTCCTTGAGAAAGCGCTGGCTAAAATTATAAATAGACAGCGCTCCCTCAAGAAAGCACTATCTATTGCATACTTTAGACAACGCTTTCTCAAGGAAACACCGTCTAAAGTATATGCAATATATGTCTATTTGTAACTTTAAACAGCACTTTTTCAAAGAAGCGCTACCTATTCCCACTTTAAATAGCGTTTTTTAAGCGCTACCTATTTTTTGGCTTTCAGTAGCGGGTGAATAGATAGCGCTTGTAAGCGCTACTAAAGGCAAAAAAAAATTGTTATTAAAACCCTTTCTATAATAGTGGATGAAGATTAATAAACAGTGTTATGAACCCAAAAAAACAAAAAGGCAAGACATGTAATTTACTAATGAGAAATGACAATATGTACATAGAATCAGTAGCCACATATATACGATTGCAAATAGTAGCACCAGAGTAAGAGGAAATTCAACTTTGAAAGCTCGATAACAAAATGCCATCAACATACTGATATTTTTGTAAGCGTTATTGATTCAACTGAACGATATATTTGTTTGGAATTTGAGATATCAAGATCCGCTTTCTGTACCAAACAAAAATGTGAATGCTATAGACTTGGAGTTACTGCAGAATACTAAAAAGTAGCACAAACCAAAAGCCAGACAGCATGACTCATGTCAGGCACAAACTCTCCTATAAACGTAAGATGTTTGATTAAGGCTCATAACTCTTATAATTTTTTTTTACTCCACAAGACGAATATTAAAACCCCAAGGAACCCAAAGGAGCACACTGAATGCAATCACAAGGAACCCAAAGTAGATCACTCCCCGTGTAATCAATCAAGTCGCACCCAAACAAATTCTGAGATCCATTGCAGAAAAAAAATCACAAATCCCTGAAGAAGTAAAGAGGAATTAGGGTTTACCAGCCAAAGTCGTTGCCAAACGACATCGTTTTGCTCCCGTGAGAGGGGAAAAGGAGCTGGTGGCGAGTTCCGAGTTTGATCTTGTCGCTGGTGAGAAGCATCTGGTAGTAGCGCATGCTCCTCTTCCGGTCCGGCCATGAACCGTTTGAAACCGAACCGGGTTCAATCGTCGGAGAAGCGGTGAACCAGCCTTGTCCAAAAGTGTCAAAGGTAACTCAACTAATCAAAGCAAGAACAGAAAATCTGAGAACCAAATATGAACTAGAATTCGTGGAAGCAAATGAAAATGTTAGTGAAAAGAAGAACCTGAAATGTTTGAGTGCAGAAGAAACGGTTCGACGAGGAGGCGGACGGCACGATTAAGGAACGGTCAGAAGCGGAGGTGTGAGCGCAGGTGTTAGGGTTCAAATGGTGTGAGCGCGCAGAAGAAAAGATTTTTGGGTCAAAAATTTGAGTATGGCGCGCAAGATCAAGAAGGGAACAACGGAGTGAATAGAAAATAAAGCTTTTAACATCGGTTGAGCAAATAACTGATGTCTTTAAAATTTTATCGTTGGTTTCTCCACTTTAACCATCTATCACTAAGGTGGCGTTTGGAAGAGAAATTTTTTTAAAGCTCTCCTTTTAACTTATCTCGATGACATGCTCTTATACGATTGTGTTTGGCGGAGCTTTATAAAAATAACTTATGTCGTCCCATAAGGAGTTTTTGACTTATTTTCATAAGTCACTTTGGAGGTTTTATGAAATTATCATAAGAGCTTATGCACTAAACACCCTCTCCATGTTTTTCACTATTTGAATCCTCTCATGCCCCTTTCTTTCTTTTTCTTTCTTTAAGCGCTTATGACATAAGCTCTCATGCGATAAGGTCTTATGTGATAAGCTCTTAATTAAATTGTTTACCCAAACGCACCCTAAATCAACATATGCCTAAACTTATGACTGGAATTTTCAACACCGGTTAATAATAACAACTGATGTTTAAAGTTATGCTTTGTTTAAAATTTTACTTTTCATTTCAATTTTCAACATCGATTTTTAAAAACACTTGATGTCAAAAGTTTAACACATCGGTTATATTGCGAATCGGTATTAAAAGTTTATATTTAATTTTAAAAATATCACCATCTTCTTTTTAATATCTATTAAAATAGAATTGATATTAAAATACGGATGTTAAAAACATATTTTGTATTAATATATGTTTTTTTTTCTCTCGTGTATTTGCTTCAAACTTCCTAATCTCCTTTAAATGTATCGCATCATTACAAGATGAGCAAACACAAACGAGATTTTCACAATTTGGATGTTTACTCATTTTATGTATTTGAATAGTAAAATTATCTATTAATAATTATAAATTTATAGTGAATAATTTTGGCTAGTATTTATAAGCTTCCCAAATTTTTTCCCTCGAGATCCGCCGCTGCTTGATTCCTGGATCCTCAGCCATTTCTTGTGGCAGCTGCCTAGTGTCACGTGTTTCAGCTTCTAAATTGTCAACTGTGTCCTTTGGCCTCATTCATTACATATTACATATGGCTTATAAAAAAATACCCTAGGCGAAATTGTTCTGTATATAATAACAAGTGCCTCGGAATCAGGGGTGTTCGCGGATTGGATTAAATCAGTTTTGAGTTAAAAAGTTATCCGATCTAATGATGAAAACATCGTGCGGTTTGGATTGGATCGGTTTGCTTCCTTAAAAAAATCTGATCCGATCCGATCCAATCAAATGCGGTTTGGATTGGATTGGATAATTCGGTTTTTGTCATACTTTTTTTTCTAATGTCAAGTGTCATTTCTACTTATTTAACAGTGGATAAAAGATAATCTTTGTTTTAATTTGGGAGCTTGAGAAGAAAAAAATTATTGATATTTTTTAACACGTTCTTTTATATTAATTCTCTATATCTACTTCCACTTATCCTATTTTTTTTCTTGAATCGGCTACAAATAAATTGTAGCTAATTATTTTTCAAATTTACTTAATTGGTTTTCTATTTTTCATGATTACTCAATCAAATATATATATACTGTGCATCAAAACTTTTAGTAAAATATAACTTTAAGACATTAATATTTATTCTAAATAGTCTTATATATGTCATTCTAACAAAAATATTAAAGATAATGAGGGACATAAAAGTATGAAGAATAATGGTTAAGAATGAGTTATACTATAATTTAAAATATAATAGTATATGTATATAATAGATCGGTTTGGATTGGATTGGATTGGATTTCACTATAGGATCTAAAATCCAATCCAATCCCATAAAAAATTGCGGTTTTTTCGGTTTTGGGTTTTTTCGGTTTTCGGTTTTCGGTTTTTGGTTTGTTCGATTTTCAGTTTTTCGGTTCGGTTTTTGCGGTTTGGATCGGTTGATGAACACCCCTACTCGGAATAAAATATTTTGGCTTAATTGCACTTTTGGTCCCTCATTTTTTTTAAATATGCGATTTTGGTCCCTCAAAAAATTTAATTGCACATTTCGTCCCTCAACTTTTTCAATTGTGCGATTTTGGTCCCTCAAAAATTTAATTGCACATTTGATCCTCTAATTTGTCGGATTGTGCAAAATCAGTACTTCCGTTCATGACTAGTCAATGTGCAATTAAATTTTTGAGGGATCAAAATAGCACAATTTTAAAAGTTGAGAGATGAAATGTGTAATTAAAATTTTTGAGAGACCAAAATCACACAATTGAAAAAGTTGAGAGAACAAAAGTGCAATTAAAATTTTTAAGAGATTAAAATCGTACAATTGAAAATGTTGAGGGATCAAAAATGCAATGAAGCGAAATATTTTCACATTGTTTTCATTAATTGCGTCTAATTTTCTTTTATCATATGACTAATGCTTTCACGTGGAACACTTAAGGAAAAAGTAAAAAATGCACAATAGTACGTTGCAGGGGTGTTCGTGGATTGGATTGGATCGGTTTTGAATAGAAAAATCATCTGATCCAATGATAAAAACAACATGCGGTTTGGATTGGATCGGTTTGTTTCCTTCAAAAATTCCGATCCGATCCGATCCAATCAAATGCGGTTTGGATTGGATTGGATAATTCGGTTTTTATCGATACATATTTACATAGTTATTTACATCAAAGAACATCCAATATTTCAGCTCGATTTGGATTTGATTGAGTATTTAAAGAGTCATATGAATTTGTTACTTATTTAAAATAAAAATTAATTTTAAAATATTATATTGACAATTTCTAATAAGTGTTTCAACGGGATATACATGAATGATGTGCACTCTCATGTGTAAAGATATTTTATACTATCAACTAATTATAAATTGTTAAATCATTATAAATGTTTGGTTATTGTCCTAAATATATTAAAAGTCACTCATAACATGATTTATAATTGGTTAACAGTGCAAAAGTTTTTACACTAACATTACATTTACATACCAATTAAACTCTCTAATATAAGGATTAGATGATAACTTATAAAAATATAAAGACTAATAATTACTTTTATAATATAAAGATCAAATTATTTTCATTGAACTAAATAATTTCGGTTCGGTTTGGATTGGATCGGTTTTACATATACGATCCGAAATCCGATCCAATCCAATGAAAAATTTCGGTTTTTTTCGGTTTACGGTTTTTTCGGTTTTCGGTTATTTCGGTTTGGTTAGTACGGTTGCCATTGGACTGGATCGGTTGATGAACACCCCTAGTAAGTTGCTTCCGAATGTCAATTACTCCGTCTGCTTAAATTCGTAAGAGTTGAAAACAGAAATAACCATTTATTTATTTATTTTTTCAAAATATTTTTCGTTTTGGAGTATGTGTTTTGTTTCATTAAAAAAAATGACAGTTTTTTTATGGAAAAAAAGTTTAGATTGGGGGAAAGTATGTTTTCTTGCAAGTTCAGGGAATACCACCAACATCAGCGAAGATTTATAGTGGAATTTACATATTGTCTATCAATAAGGGATATCTAGGAATCAAACCCAAGTCACAGTTAGTTTGAGCGGAAGGCTTGACCAGATCTATTGGCTAAAAAAAATGACATTATAAGTGAAATTATTTTTTAAAAAAAATTAATCATTAGTTATATAATTATTCTAAATTGACAGATATTTTAAAATAAAGAGAATATATCCAAGATAATGGTAATATCAGGGTTTACAAAACCGGACCGGTCGGTCCGATCGGTTTAACCGGGACCCGAGACCTATGCCGGTTCGGTTGGCCCTCAGAATCGGCCTTGCTTAAAACCGGTCTCAGAACCGTCGAACTGGTTCAAAACCGGTAAAACCGGTTGTGGACTGGCCTGAACCGGTTTCCTAAAAAAATTAAAAAAAATTAGTATAAAAGGATTTGGGTTATCCTAGCCAAAACCCAATTCTTTTGTTTTCTAACATATGTGGACTGGTTGTAGATTTTGGGTTGATTTTTCCTATAAAGATGATTTTAACATATATCTTTATATTTATTTAGTTTAATTTCAAAATAAAAAAATTATGCTTAATAATTTTAGTTGTTATGTTGTTTTTTTGTTTAATATTGTTATAAATGTTATATTAAAAATTAAAATAATATTATTTAATCATAACCGATTCAATCACGATTCAATCTTGATTGGACCATTAAATCTCGAATCGCTATCTTCACTAATTAGATGGCTGCTCCGATTTTGTAAAGATCGAGTAATAGCCGAGGGATTTTTGCAGTAGCGATTTGACTCTTGACTATTGATAATTATGGGTCTAGAATTAGATTTTGTCGTCAGGAATGACGTGCGTGATGAAAACCAAACCCTCAGCCCTACTCACTATATAAATAGCTTCATATGGCACACAATTTTCATAACTCAAATGCATACACGGTGATTCAGCTAGAATCAACTAAACATATATAAAGCATTTCTTAGGAACTAATCTCTGCATATATAATTTTTAGTGCAATAATCGGCCACCATGTTAACATTTTCCTTGTTACATTACTCTCTCCTTCTCCTTATTTTCCTCATCACCTTCAAGCTTTTGTTCAAAAGCAATAGATACAAAAAACTTCCCCCAGGTCCAACTCCCCTTCCTATAATAGGTAACCTCAACCTCCTCGAAAAGCCACTCCACCGCTTCTTCCAACGCATGTCACAAAAACACGGAGACATCTTTTCTCTCTGGTTTGGTTCTCGTCTTGCCGTCATTGTTTCATCACCATCTGGGTACCAAGAGTGCTTCACCAAAAACGACGTAGCATTGGCAGATCGTCCACGCAGTCTCTCGGGGAAGTATATCTTCTACAACTACACCACCGTAGGGTCATGCTCTTACGGTGAACACTGGCGCAATCTCCGTCGTATCATCTCCACAGATGTTCTCTCAACTCAACGCATTCATTCCTTCTCAGGAATTCGAAGGGATGAAACTACTAGGCTTCTACAAAAGTTGGCTAAGAACTCGAGCTTCGACTTTGTAGAAGTGGAGCTGAGTTCCATGTTCCGTGAATTGACATACAACAACGTGATGAGGATGATATCGGGGAAGAGGTACTACGGTGATGATTCTGAGATGAAGGATGTGGATGTAGCGAGAGAATTTAGAGACACAGTGGCGGAGTTGTTGAAGTTATCTGGGGTGTCTAACAAGGCAGATTACTTGCCCTTCCTTAGGTGGTTCGATTTTGAAAATTTGAACCAGAGGCTTCAGAATACTCACAAGAGATTCGATACGTTCTTGAATTCACTCATTCAAGAGCATCGTAGCAAGAAGCAACGTGAAGATAGCATGATTGACCATCTTCTAAGTCTGCAAGAATCTCAACCTGAGTATTATACTGATGAAATCATCAAAGGCCTTGCTTTGGTAATGATTTTAATTATTGATTTAAGAAAATGATTATCTAAAATCAAGATTATAAATTACGGTTGCGTTGCATTGCGGATATTGCAGGAAAATGAGGCTGCGATGCGGTTTCGGCCACTGCCAAAACCAACACGTCACGGTCCAGATTTCGATTTCGGATCCATATTTTAAAACCTCATCTAAAATCATATATTTAATTTGCTCCACCAATAAATTGTTTTTTTCTTTAATATAATTTTATTGACTTGCATGCATGATTTATCACAAAATACATATTGATTGACTTGCATTGTAGGCTATGCTCTTTGGTGGATCAGACTCATCAGGTGCAACTATAGAGTGGGCAATGTCTAATTTATTGAATCATCCAGAGGTTTTGAAGAAGGCAGCAGATGAATTGGACATTCACATAGGGCAAGACCGTTTATTAAATGAGTCTGATCTTTCAAAACTTCCTTACCTTAAGAATATCATCCTTGAGACACTTCGGTTGTATCCCCCGGCTCCATTGCTGATACCGCATATGTCTTCGGATGATGTCACTATAGAAGGATTCAATGTTCCACGAGGCACTTTAGTAATGGTTAATAGCTGGGGCATTTCAAGAGATCCTCGATTCTGGAGTGAAGCTGCGCGTTTTAAGCCTGAGAGATTTGAGAAAGAAGGGGAGGAAAAGAAGTTTGCCCCTTTTGGAATAGGAAGAAGGGCTTGTCCAGGAGAAGTCATGGCTATGCATAGTGTTGGCTTAACTTTGGGGTTATTGATTCAATGCTTTGATTGGAAACGAGTAAGTGAGGAAGAGATTGATATGAAAGAACAAACTTGGTTCAACTTGACAAAGTTAGCTCCATTGAAGGCCATGTGTAAAGCACGCCCAGTCTTCAACAAGGCTTTGAAGTAATTCAATTATATATGTAGTAATGAGGAGCATGTGTGTGCCAAAATAAAAAATTTATGTTTCTATATTTAAGGTAGTTCCCATGTACACACAAATTGATAATATTTGTGATGTAATAATTAAGTGTACATGGGCCAATTATGTAGAAATGAGCATGCATTAGCATGTATCAGATAAGTGTACAACTTGATCTCCTCAAATAAATTTCTTTACTTTCATGGTTCACAACACTTATATATGGTGGAGATTAGTTTCCTTTGCTCTATTATACAGTTTTGCAGCTTGGATAAAGAAAATAAGGATTCATCTGATGAGTGTTTCAAATACCCGTCAACGAATTAAAAAATAGAAATATTAAATAAAAAAATATAAGAATTTATTGTTAAGGAACAGGTGATAAAAATAAATGGAGGAAATTGAGGAGACAAATCAAGGATGCTGATAGTGGTAATAACCAAGGGTTTGGGTCCAGGATCAAACAAAACATAGATATTTTTTACTGTTGCGATCTCACATCATTGCTCAAGTCAAAAGCTTGGGTATTATCACCATTTTGTAGATGATAAGGGTTTCAAATTGTAGACCGCATCACGTGATGCGGTCGCAACATCTCGGTTACAGAGGCTGTCGTAACCGTACCAGACTGTGATTGTAGACCGTATCGGCCGCACTATGGTCGCATCGACTGCAACGACCATATCATAACTATGACCGTAACGTGATCGCAACTGCAATTTAAAACCTTGAGGTGATACAAAACCAACCAAAGAAATCCAATCCATCATATAAAATGTGGATAACTATTGACGATCTTCTTGATCTTGCTAGTTACCTGGAACAGTGAAAGAAGACATCATGAGTTCAATATTTGGTGTTGAAACTGCATGAGGTGTGTACCTCCCAAGAACAGCAACTACTTCCTATGACAATTGAAAAGGAAGGCTATAGAAAAACATATTGTAAATGACCATTTAAAAAAGGGGTCACGATCTCCTGAAGACTATTTCAAATTGATTTGTGACAATTTTGTTGCTATCGCTTTGCTTCATTAATTTGGACTTGGACAAAGATTTTCAATGGCTTGTATCCAAGTTATCATACATTTCCGATCGCAATGCTTCGGTTTTTTGTCCATCCTTTACATTGCTATTTAGTATACCACACATTGTTATCACTCATTTTAAAAAGACAGAATAGAGACAATATGTGATACAACAAAATGTGATGACAAATCTTCATCATTTTATCATACAGCACCCACACCAGCTAATAAGCAGGATGAACTTAGATTATTTTTCAAAAATAATTATTTCTAAACTTGAATTGACGTTAGGAAATCAAATTACAACTTTTCAAGCAGAACGTTCCGTATGAACGAAGTCAAAAACGAAAAACAGGCTTATCATGACCAGATTGCTCCCTCCTTTGAAAATTGAGGTGTTTATTAGATTTTAGAAAACAGACTGCTCCATTTTAATTATATCCTACTTTCTCACTACACTTGAACTTATGATATTACATACATCTATTTTTTTTCATTTTATACTTAAATTCGCTTTAGAGAAAATTCATTCCTTTTACAAAGGAGATATTTCGACTTTTGAAAGAAGCGAGACACAATTTTAAGACTGCAGCACCTTCCTGTAATACTTGGTTGAATATGAAGCTTAATCTTTAAATGATGAATACACTTTCATATAAATTTTAATTCAGAGTAAAAACTATAAATTTAAACAAAGTAAATAAAAAGTAAACAGTTGAGCTGTCACGTTGTTAACTTATCTTTCAACGAGCATATAATATAAATTTCTATTAATGACTTATCCAACATTTGAAGCTAACCACATGATCAGGATTGAAAATTCAAAATGTAACATAAGTGTGAGCACAGTATTCAAAGTCCATATCGTAAATTCACCAGTCACCACTTCTCCTTCATCAAGTATTCGAACTTGACTCAATATGTTAGACTCCATTATTGATTAAATCTTTGGTTGGATATATTTGTAGGCAAGTTGTGAGATTAACTATTGGGTCGGGATTGTGGCTAGGTAAAGCCTCTTCTAAAGTGGCGACTCCAATTCGAACTCTTGATCTTATAGGTAAAATTCATCGCGATCCACTATGCTATGATCAACCACTTTTAGATCAGATTTGATTATTTTAATGAGTTAAGTTCAAAGGTTATAATTTTTTATTGGAATCCATCATAATTAGGATCGTTAGCTCCAGGTGGGTCCACGAATTATCCCACAAGTTTAGATCATTTGGATTCGTCGTGAGACTAGTCTCCGCTCGAGTACTTAGTCACATTTAAAGTTCTTCCTCACTCTCCAAGGATGTATTCTGCGAGGTTCGAACTCAGATCCCCCCACAAGCTCAGCATACACAACCAACTGAGCTATATTCATTAGGTTTATAAGCTTGATATTAAGATATTGAGTGATAATTATCAACATGGTGTGATACAGTTGGTAGATAACTGGGTCCCTTAAGCATGTGGTCAGGAGTTCGATTCCTAGCTCATGCATATGGAAGAGAATCTGTTGGGATAGGTCAACCCCTCAAATGGATCTCAGTACTTCGAGGGATTAGTCTATTTCTTTCGGCCGGAGGATACCCGGGTTCAAAAAAAAATGATATTGAGTGATAATTTTACTTATTATATATTAAATTTAAGTTAAAGTAATATTTTGGTCCCTATACGTGACACTGATTTTTAATTTGGTCCATATACGTAAAAAGTTATCAATCGGATCCCTATACGTGACACTGGTTTTCAATTTGGTCCTCGCCGCTAATTGGTCCCTATATAAAATGGATCAAATTGTAAATTATTATCACATATAAGGACCAAATTGAAAATGATTGTCACATGTAGGGATCAATTTCATTTTTTTTTTTTGTTAAATTGGTCCGTACATGTGACAATAATTTGTAATTTGGTCCTCTTATATAGGAACCAATTAGCAGTGAGGACCCAATTGAAAATCAGTGTCAAGTATAGGGACCAAATTGATAACTTTTTACATATAGGGACCAAATTGAAAATCAGTATCACGTATAGGGACCAAAAGATTTCTTTAACCTTAAATTTAATTATAATGGATTATGATTTATGAATAAAAAATTATATTTTTATTTCTATTTTTATTGCATCATGATTGTTAGATATTAAATTAATAAACTTTCAAATAATTAAGAGGGAAATTTGATAAAGAAAAAATAATCAAGACGAGCTAAACAGGTCAAGCTTAAGCATCATATTTTTAAACGGATTTGAATCCTCTCCTTTTTGTTCTCTCATGTTTTCTCTTATATTATGATAGAAGAAAACATAAAGGTAAATTTGAATGGACTCGATAAACAAAAATAAATATGTTTTTGTGTCTTTCTCCCTAAAAACATATAGGAACCATGAGAGAATCTCAATCCTTTTTACATAAGACAAGTTCAAACTTTAAATTTGGCTCCTTTGACAAAGGAGTCAAGTTTGAACAGTAATTTTTTCACAAGCCAAAGTTTTAGCTTCAAATATTGATTTGACTCATTTACACCCTTGAATAAAGAGAACGGGTGCTTTATTGCTAACAATTGAGGCCTAGCCCACTCAAATGGGTAGAAATCACCTCTCTTAAACCTTTGTTTCCCTTCTTGTCCCTCCAATTAAATATTGTAATTTGGAAAACAATTTGCATATCATCTTTTGTTTCTTTGATCCCTCGCAACAATGTTCATGGTTTGATTTTGATTGGTTTTAAGGTAAAACATTGTCTGATCCAAACAAGATAACAATGTTCAGTTTGGTTTTGAATTAGAGATTGCTTTCAATTTCCATAACGAACCGATAGATTAAATCGGATGGTTTCTGACCCAAAAAAATGATCAAAATACAAACCTAAATACCAACAAAAAAATATCAATAAAATTATAAGTTCAAACTTCAAAAACTTTCATAAGGTGAAAGTTTAGAATTCATGTAAATTTGAGCAAATATCCAACTGTATTTTATATATATATATATATATATATAGTATAACCCTTTAGTCCCTTGCCCCAATTATATAGCCGAAAATAAAAACTAAACTATAACATCTTCTTAGCTATTAGATATTGAGATTGCTATAAACTATAATATATTTGTTTAGAGTGTGTTTGGGAAAGATTATTTTTCCTCATTTCAGTTGTTTTTTAGCTTAAAAGCTTATTCATAGATAATCTATCATGTTTGATATTTTGTTTAAATTTATAAATAAAAAAACCTTTTTAGGGGAAAATGCTATTTTATGCAATCTAGTTTTTTCTAGCTTAAGATTATTGTGATTTGATTATTTTTAATTCTCAAAACTCTCTTCCATGTTTACCCCTACAAAACTAACTTTTAAACAAATATTATTAAATTATTCAAATAACTTCGTATCATTTTTCGTAATTCATTATATAAAAGTGATTTTTTTTTACACTACCCAAACGAAATAGATTATTTTAAAATCGTTTTTCAGCAAACAGACCCAAACAAAAATAGATTCTAATTATAATTGACTATCATAATAATTGATTATACAAAAATTTATTATCAACATGATTTTTTTTCCCAGCTTTTCCAAACACATTCTTACTGGTCAAATTATTTGACGGAGTAAATAAACTAGATATACATTACTGGGCGTGTGAGGCTATATTGAATAAGGACTTTTGTGTAATTTCAACATATAATAATAATAATAATAATAATAATATTGTCAAAATAATAATAATAATAATAATAATAATAGCAATAATAATAATAACAATAATAATATCAATTAAAACAAAAATTTATTGGACAAATATTGATATTATTATTATGTGTCCAATAAATTTTAGTTTTAATTGATTTTAACATTTTAATTTTTTTATTTTATTTTTATTAAATTAGATCTAAACACGTCTAATTGGCTGGCTGAGAGCATGGTGTTTGGCTTGCTTTGTTCCTTTCATCCTTTCTGAGACAGGAGCCAATAGAGAGGGGATTCGGTTCACTTGAATCTCAGCCTCTCACCACTTGGCTCATTCCAATCAGGACATCAAAGTTGGCCCGCTATTTGGGTAAAAGGCTTCGACATCTTTTCATTATTTTGGTCGGTCTATACTTTGGGCCGGGTCACTTACACAAGGTTAGGCAAGTCACGATTTTCAATAGAGAGTTGTTACCTACACTCCTACATACGAGCATTCATCCCCACACAATATTTTAAATCTTTTTTTATTACTAAATTATTCTTAATAAACTTATTTAGGTGACGTTTAGAAGAGCTTATTTAAGCTCATTTTGACTTATCAGATGACATAAGCTCTTATGCAGTGTGTTTGGCAGAGCTTATAAAAATAACTCATGTCATCCCATAAGGAGTTTTTGACTTATTTTCATAAGTCACTGGAAGAAGCTTATGGAATTATCATAAGAGCTTATGCACTAAACACCCTCTCCGTGTTTTTCACTATTCGAATCCTCTCATGCCCCTTTCTTTCTTTCTTTCTTTTTCTTTCTTTAAGCGCTTATGGCATAAGTTCTTATGCGATAATGTCTTATGTGATAAGCTCTTAATTAAGTTGTTTACCCAAACACACCCTTATTCTAATCACCACTTGCTAAAAATCAACACCCACCCCCTCTTCTCTCTCATCTCCCTCCATAAATTAATAAATTACTTCATAAATTGATAAGTTAAAGGTACTATGTTTACATTCTCCACAATCTCCATCTTTCTTCGTTTCTGCGAGCGTTTCAATTTTTTTTCTTTCATTTTTTCTATACCTTCCAACATTTAATTACCGGATTCAATAATTAAGTATCCGGCATTTAATTGCTGATAAGTTTTAAATTTGAAAAATAAAGCTCCGACAATTAGTTATCGGATGTACAAAAATTGTGAATCCGACAATTAATTGTCCGAAGCATTTTATTTGAAAATATGTATCCGATGAGTAGTTGCCGGAAGTACAAAAAATGTGTCTCCGGCAACAGTGGGGGTGGATGTGTATATGGAAAATTTTGTAATTTCACACACAAACATTAGAAATGTGGGGGTGGATATATAAATGAAGGGTACATGTAGCAGCTCCATTTTCAATAAAGCCCACGACGGGTTGTTGGGCTAGCCCGCTAGTTAATGAATCGAAATTATAGATGTTTTTTACACACTAAGTAAATTGTTTTTGGATTAGGAAGAAGGGCTTGTCCAGGAGAAGTCATGGCTATGCATAGTGTTGGCTTGACTTTGGGGTTATTGATTCAATGCTTTGGTTGGAAACGAGTAAGTGAGGAAGAGATTGATATGAAAGAACAAACTTGGTTCAACTTGACAAAGTTAGCTCCATTGAAGGCCATGTGTAAAGCACGCCCAGTCTTCAACAAGGCTTTGAAGTAATTCAATTATATATGTAGTAATGAGGAGCATGTGTGTGCCAAAATAAAAAATTTATGTTTCTATATTTAAGGTAGTTCCCATGTACACACAAATTGATAATATTTGTGATGTAATAATTAAGTGTACATGGGCAAATTATGTAGAAATGAGCATGCATTAGCATGTATCAGAAAAGTGTACAACTTGATCTCCTCAAATAAATTTCTTTACTTTCATGGTTCACAACACTTATATATGGTGGAGATTAATTTCCTTTGCTCTATTATACAGTTTTGCAGCTTGGATAAAGAAAATAAGGATTCATCTGACGAGTGTTTCAAATACCCGTCAATGAATTAAAAAATAGAAATATTAAATTAAAAAAAAAAATAAGAATTTATTGTTAAGGAATAGATGATAAAAATAAATGGAGGAAATCGAGTAGACAACAAATCAAGGATGCTGATAGTGGTAATAATCAAGGGTTTGGGTCCAGGATCAAACAAAACATAGATATTTTCTACTGTTGCAATCTCACATCATTGCTCAAGTCAAAAGCTTGGGTCTTATCACCATTTTGTAGATGATAAGGGTTTCAAATTGTGGATCGCATCACGTGATGCGGTCGCAATATCTCGGTTACAGAGGCTGTCGTAATCGTATCAGATTGTGATTGTGGACCGTATCGGCCGCACTATGGTTGTATCGACTACAACGACCATATCATAACTATGACCGTAACGTGACCGCAACCGCAATTTAAAATCTTGAGGTGATACAAAACCAACCAAAGAAATCCAATCCATCATATAAAATGTGGATAACTAATGACGATCTTCTTGATCTTGCTAGTTACCTGGAACCGTGAAAGAAGACATCATGAGTTCAATATTTGGTGCTGAAACTGCATGAGGTGTGTACCTCCCAAGAACAGCAACTACTTCCTATGACAATTGAAAAGGAAGGCTATAGAAAAACATATTGTAAATGACCATTTAAAAAAGGGGTCACGATCTCCTGAAGACTATTTCAAAGATTTCAAATTGGTTTGTGACAATTTTGTTGCTATCGCTTTGCTTCATTAATTTGGACTTGGACAAAGATTTTCAATTTGCTGATGGCTTGTATCCAAGTTATCATACATTCCGGATCGCAATGCTTCGGTTTTTTGTCCATCCTTTACACTGCTGTTTAGCATACCACACGTTGTTATCACTCATTTGAAAAAGACAGAATATGTGGTAATATATTATAATTATTAATAGAGATAATATGTGATACAATAAAATGTGAATAGAAATCTTCATCATTTTATCATACAGCACCCACACCAGCTAATAAGTGTCGGGAAAAAATCAGAGATAACAATCTCTAATGAAGCAAATATTTTTTCATTTACCTGTGCAAATAAATAGGCACAACCAAAATATTCTTCCACAGGATAATATCAATGGCAGAAAAATAAATAACACTGACACCACAATTTTTAACGTGGAAAACTCCCCAGTGTAGGGATAAAAACCACGAGACCGAGTCCAGCAAAAACTTACACTATAAATAATAATGGGTACACCAAATCTTCCTAGAAATACCAGGGAACACCAAATCAGCAATACATCACCCAAAAGGTGGATACAAGCAAGCAACAAGAGTGGAACCCCACAACAATGGGTATAACAACTCAGCTCAAAGAGAAGATAAAACAACAAATAAAATATATCAAACTAACGAGCTCATTGGTAGGAATAACATACTGAAATTTCAGCGAAAACGGAGCAAGTTTGCTATACCATCTTCCACCACCTGAACCCTCTTTCTTCTTCTCTTTGCGTGACTCACGGTTCTCTGTGTGTATCTCTCGTGTAACCACTGTTACATTGCAAGTTAGAGATAAATCCCTTTTTACATGCCACATGGGCTTGGGCCCATTATTAACCATTCTTTCTTTTCTTTTTTTCTTTTTTTTTACTTTTTATCTAGTGGGTCCCATTTAGGAGGGAACCCACCCAACAAATCTCCCCCTTCCCGACTAAGTGGGAAGATACTGCTCAACCATGCCTGCTATCCTTCTGCAACAAATCAACTTTGTCATAGGCAAGGTCTTTATCATCATATCTGAACCATTTTCATCAGTATGGATCTTTTCAAGTGAAAATGTCTTCATCTCTAGCGCATCTCGTATCCAATGATACCGCACCTCAATGTGCTTTGACCTGGAATGAAAAGTTGGATTCTTCTTTGAGATGGATAGCACTCGATCGTCACAAAATAACACAAACTTCTCTTGCTTGAGGCCCAACTCTTGTAGGAATTTCTGCATCCACAAAAGTTCTTTAGAAGCTTCAGTAATGGCAATATACTCAGTCTCAGTGGTAGACAAAGCAACACATTTTTGTAATCTTGATTGCCAAGACACCGCTCCCCCTGCAAAAGTCATCAAATATCCAGAAGTAGATTTTCTAGAATCAACATCACCGGCCATATCTGAATCTGTGTAGCCGTCTAACACAGGTTGACCACCCCCAAAGCATAAACATACTCTAGAAGTGCCTCTGAGATACCTGAAAATTCACTTCACTGCTTGCCAGTGGTCTCTACCAGGATTAGAGAGAAAACGACTAACAACTCCAACAGCATGGGCAATATCCGGCCTTGTGCATACCATAGCATACATCAAACTACCAACCGCGGATGCATAAGAAACCTTCTTCATCTCTTCTTCATCTTTATCACTTTTAGGGCATTGTTGAGAGCTCAACTTGAAATGACTTGCAAGTGGAGTACTAACAGGTTTAGAATTGCTCATGTTAAACCTCTCTAATATATACCTTCTCAATATACTTATATTGAGACAACCACAATTTACCATTCTTCCTATCACGAGTAATTCTCATGCCAAGGATTTGCTTTGCTGGACCCAAATATAATCCTTCATAGCAAAGGCCTTGCTCAAATCTTTCTTCAGACAATCAATCTTCTTTGTGTCATGACCAACAATCAACATGTCATCCACATATAGCAAGAGAATAATAAAATCATCATCAAGGAATTTCTTCACAAACACACAATGATCTGAAGTGGTTTTACTATAACCATGTTTCTCCATGAAAGAATCAAATTTCTTGTACCATTGTCTTGGTGCTTGCTTGAGTCCATACAAACTTTTCTTCAACTTGCACACAAGCTGCTCTTTTCCTTTGACCTTGAAGCCTTCAGGTTGCTCCATATAAATTTCCTCCTCCAAATCACCATGAAGGAATGCTGTCTTCACATCAAGTTGTTCAACCTCTAGGTTCAAGCTAGCTGCTAATCCAAGCACAGCTCAAATAGAGGACATCTTCATCACAGGTGAGAAAATTTCTTCAAAGTCAATACCTTTCCTCTGATTAAAGCCTTTCACAACCAATCTTGCTTTGTACCTTGGTTGGGAGCTATTCTCTTATGATTTCAGCTTGAACACCCACTTGTTCTTGAGTGCTTTCCTACCCTTAGGCAACTTCACCAATTCAAGTGTGTGATTCTCATGCAAGGAATTCATTTCTCCTTGCATGGCCTTCAACCACCCTTCCTTGTGCACATTTACAATAGCCTCTTCATAACTTTCTGGCTCTCCACCATCAATGATCATCACATACTCATGTGGAGTGTATCTTTGGGAAGCATGACGCTCTCTGGTAGATCTTCTCAACTGAGGCTCAACTGGTGACTCAAATGGAACCTCTTCAACTGGTTCATCATGGTGAGGTGTAGGGTCATCATTTGCATTCCCATCATCTACCTGTATATCTCCCCCTTCAACAAAAGTTCCAGTAGGGGGTTTAGGCACAACATCAATATAACTTCTGGCAACCGGCTTCTGTTTCTTAGCTTTCTCAAAATCTTCAATGGTTTGGTCTTCAAGAAATATCATATTTCGGCTTCTGATAATTTTTCTGTCGGCTGGATCCCAGAGTCTATAACCAAACTCTTCATGACCATAACCCAAGAAGACACATTGTTTGGATTTTCCATCAAGCTTGGACCTCTCATCTCTTGGAATGTGAACAAAAGTCCTGCAGCCAAACACTCTCAAATGACTATAAGAGACATCTTTTCCTATCCATACTCTGTTTGGAACATCACCATCTAGTGGCACAGAAGGAGAAAGGTTGATCAAATCCACTGCAGTTCTCATTGCTTCACCCCAAAAAGGTTTGGGTAATTTTGCATGAGAGAGCATACACCTGATTCTGTCATTAATGGTACGGTTCATTCTCTCTGCAACTCCATTATGTTGAGGCATTTTTGGAACTGTCTTCTCAAGCCTGATTCCATGTTCTTTGCAGTATTCTTCAAACGGCCCCCTGTATTCACCACCATTATCTGCTCTGACACATTTCAACTTGCTTCCTTTTTCTCTTTCAACACTTGCATGAAAGTGCCACCAAGTACCTGGTCTTTAAATTTCAAAGCAAAAGCCCACACTTTTCTAGAGTGATCATCAATAAAAGTAACAAAGTATGAAGCACCACCAAGAGACTTATAATCCATAGTGCAAACATCAGTATGAACTAAATCAAGAACATTTGGCCTCCTATGAGGACCATAACTACGAAATGAAATTCTATGTTGTTTTCCAGAAAAAACAATGAGAGCAAGTATTTAAAGGTGTACCTTTCATAGGAAGAGAATTTTTCCTGGCAAGGATGTTGAGTCCTTTTTCACTCAAGTGACCAAGGCGCATATGCCACAAATCAGAAGAAGCATCTTCAACTGCATTCACTTCCTCCTTGTTTAACTTTCCAGGCATCCTGTAGAGAGTAGTGAAGCTTTCTTCTTTTGCCACTACTAGTGACCCTTTGGTGAGCTTGCATATGCCACCACCAAAGTAAGTATGATAACCCTCAATGTCCAAGGCTTTAACAGAAATCAAGTTGAGACGGATATCTGGAACATGTTTGACATTCTTCAATTGCAGCTTGCACCCAATGCTAGTTTCAATCCAAACATCTCTCATGCCAACAACTTTACATACCCCTTCATTTCCCATTTTAACTGTGCCAAAATCACCAGCAGTATAAGATGGGAAGAAATCACGCCTAGGAATGACATGGTATGAGGCTCCAGAATCAACAATCCAACTGGAATCATGGCATGCTAGATTTATAGAATTATCATCACAGACAATGTAAACATCACTATCAGATGCAACTGCAGTTGTGTCTTTATCATTTTTCTTCAATTTGTCTTCATCTCTTTCTCTTGACTTCTCTCTCTTTAGGAACCTGCATTGTCTTTTGATGTGTCCCACCTTGCCACAATGATAACATTTCACTTCTTTACTAGTCCTAGACTTGCTTCTTGACTTGCTACGACTGTCAGATTTTTCATGCTTATGGAAATGTCTGGTTTGACTTCTCCCCCGTGACTCTGCAACTAGTGCTTCTCACTGAGTGGAGGTACCATTCAAACCACGCTCCTTTCTTCTAGCTTCTTCATTCAACATGCTCTCTTTTACCATTGACATTGTCAACTTCCCATTAGGAGCTGAGTTAGTCAATGTCACAACCAGAACTTCCCAAGTGTCAGGCAAGGAACTAAGCAACAACAAGGCTTGCTGATGCGTGATTTTTAGATATAAAGGCAAGTGCACCTCGTCGCAATCAAGTAATACGGTGGTAAGACCGGTTATCGTATCCACATGGATCGGATGTCAATTACCAATTCGCAAACTCAACAACTATCTAGACTAAACTAAAGTATGAGAGATTAAAACAGAAAATAAAGAAAGGAAAACAATATTTTTGGTCTTTTGGGAATTTTATCGAACACTTGGTATGCAAACAGAGATGTGGCTAAGATTGTTAGGGTTAGACTACACTAATCCTCCCTTAATTCCAATGAAATGGTAATCAACACAAGTCCTAATTCAATTATGACAATCAAGCATTTTCTAAAATACTCAAGCCTAATGTCTTAGGTGCATTGAGCCTAAAACCCCAAATCAAACCCTAATGTCTTAGGTGGATTAATCTGTGATTTTGCATTAAGTCAAGACTTATAAGATTGCAAGCATTCAACACCTATGTCTAGATTCTTGAACTACTTGGCATATGATTCATGAGCATGCCTTAACACCAACCTTCCAGTCATCTATCAAAGCAACGTATCATTCCTATGGGTAGCTAATCCAAGGAAAGCATTAAGCACAGAATCACATACTCATAAAGAAATAGAGACTTGCATTAAAACCAAATCAAATACAAACAAGTTTAGAGAAGCTACATCTAACCCCAACAATGGGGGAATTTAACTACTCATATACAACGAAAACCAAACCAGAGAAATAGGAGAAGAGGAGAGAAGAGGCTCCATGTGAGCTTTCCTTCTTCTTCAAAGCAACCTCTCTTGGCTCCCTTCTAGGGTTGAAACCCTAGCCCAGCCATAGCCTCCAAGTGCCTCCAAATGCCTCCCTCTGGACCCTTTTTTAGGTTAGAAGTCAGTTCCCTTTTCTGTTCAGCGCAGCCTTATTTATAGATCAGTCGCGCGTCACGGTCGTGATGGCCATCACGGCCAGGCCGTGACGGCTTCTGGAGTGGGCGAATTTGCACAAAATGGGTTCTCGCGAGGCGAGCCCTTTGTTCGCGACGCGAAACTTGAATTTCTGGTAGGTCACGGCCGTGATGCCTGTCATGGGCAGGCCGTGACAGTCTCTGACTTTTGCCTTCTGCTCTGCTTGATCACGGCCGTGATGGTCATCACGGCCAGGTCGTGATGGGCTCTGTTTGGCTAATATTCTTCACTTTTCAAGCTCTTTTTCATCCAAGCTCCACCAAGGCTGATTTTGATCATTTTTACATTGAATTCCTGCAAAATAACACCAAGAAACCGCTTCACCCGTTCCAAGGAAAATCTAACTAAAATCAAATAAAGAATGCCTAATCTATATGCAAAATGCATGCAAAAGTATATAGAAAACATGATGTAAAATCACACTATCAAATCACCCCAAGCTTAATCAATTGCTTGTCCTCAAGCAATCACTAAGGCCATAAGAATAGACAGAACATGGATAGTGAACTAAGAACCCGAGTAAATGATCCAAGCAATAGGCAATCCAAACAATTCAGCAAGAGACAATCAATTCAAGTCCAATTAGAGGCTTAGGTTCCTTAGACTCATGCTCTCACTGATTTGGGCACTCTTTCTCACCTGAAGCTCACCCCAAGCTTGTTCATTTGCTTGGCTCTCTTCCTCACCACTCAAGTGTTTAGGGGATAAGACATTTCGCTCAATTTTCCTCAAGGAATGAATCCTACCATATGCTTGACTATCAACCACATCTCTACTTTATTAATGAAAACAATTAAGAATCAAGAGGTCTTTAGCTTTGGTTGTAACATGGCCATGGGATTAATCGTTAGGTGGGGATAACAAGAAAAGGAAATTTCAAAAGGGCTAAACCAAGTATCAAACATTTCAACACATGACACCTTCTAAAATACCTTCTTGGGTTTTCAATACATTTTTCCACCTTTCTTTTCTTTCTTTTTCTGTTATTTCTCACTTCTCTTGTTTTTGTCATCCCCATCTCTTTATATTTTTCTTTTCTTTTTTTTTTTTTTTTGGAGAGGGGAGATTTCTCAACTCAAAAGATTTTTTATTTTATTTTATTCTTATCCCAAACTTTCAACTACCTTTTTCACCCTTTTTGTAATACTTTAGAAGGTCCCTATCAAACATATTTATCAAAACATTTCAGGGTACCAAGAAAAGCATTTTATTCATTCAGGCTCAAAATTGGGCAACTAAGGGGTAGCATTTCATCATTCAAAGCTCAGAAGGCCAGAAAAATACCTATTGCCTCAATCATTTTCAAAAATGTTTCCAAAAATTTTTAAGCTTCAAAATGGTTTCAAGTCAAGTTCTAGAGAAAACAGACCAAGAGGAATAACACTCTAACACAAAGAATGGGGTAAAATTTTGTGAGTACGCCTTTATGGCTCAAAATCTCACATTTTAGTTCAGAATCAATGAAAAACACAAATCCTCAGAACCATGTGCTAATTATCAACTATCCAAGATTATCTCAAACATTCTCATTTGCAGCCATATCACAAGAATGACAAATTGGGTTCAACAATTCACTATCACAAATTATTTGGCACTTAGTTCTCACAATCGGATACAAAATCTAAGCAAGGGCAATCTAATGTGTGATCATGCAAACTATCATGCAAAACTGTATGAATGCAACATGAAAAAAAAAATGCAAATGCAAAATACCCCTACCCCAAGCTTAAGAATTTACATTGTCCCCAATGTAAACAATCAAGTTGGAGAAGGGAAAGAAAAATAAAATAAAGCAAAAAAATTGGAACGGCTTACCGAGGCGATAGCGAGTGTTGGCTTACATTCCAGTCAGAAACTGCCTGAGAATTGGGTGCTTTTTCTTGTCATCTTGCTCTTCCCTCCTTCCTTCTTACCCTGGAATCACTTGGCAATTTTATTAGTAAAAGAAAACTCTTGATCTTCTCAAATTATTCAAGAGTTTAAAATCAAAAATAAAATCTAACTAAACAAAAAGGAAAAAGGAAAAGGAAAAGAAAAATTGGGTTGCCTCCCAATGAGCGCTTCTTTAATGTCACTAGCTTGACTTATTAAAAGGTATCCTAGGATCCTCCTCCCGGATCAAATGGAAATTGGAGTGGTGATTGTAGCAGTAAAATCACTTTATTCTCAATTCCACCCAGCCATTGGGTGGAAACACCATTGACCTTTTCAACTAAAATAATGCACTTACTTCCTAGCGGGTCAAATGGCATTTTCACCAGGAAGTTTGAAAAACAAGGGGAAGGGACTAGTTTACCAATGTCCACACATGCATGCAAGCCGGCATATTTGTCCAATGCAGAAAAATCAAACTGCTCAGCAAGCATGGTGGAATCCCCTACCACTTCGTCTTCATCTTGAACTATCCCCCAAACCAGATTTTCCTCAAATTGGGCTTCAGGTGACTTTTGCACTAACTGTTTGCAAATCTCCTCAACTTGCGTTTTGAAGTTCTCACTGCACAGTTTGATCATCATCACAGTTGGCTCTTGCCTTGGCCTCGAGGTGGATAGCTCTTGGGAATATTGTTCTAGAGCAGCTTTCAACGGTGTTTGCTCCTTCCATTCCCATTCCTCCTCATGCTTCATTATCACACTATAAGCTTGTGCATGAGGGCGTGGCGTCCCAGAGCCCGTAGTCTCCCAAGACTACATTAGGCCCAAAGTGGTATTTTGTAACTCCATCCAAGGTGGGAAAGTAATAAGTCTCCATTTGTTGCATCCACCTTGTACAAACACAACTCAAAACAAAGAGATCAAATATATACAGAAAATAAAAATAATAAAAATGTCTAAATTAGTTGCCTCATTTGTTACTAATGATATTGACAAAACCAATCCCCGGCAACGGCGCCAAAAACTTGATGCGTGATTTTTAGATATAAAGGCAAGTGCACCTCGTCGCAATCAAGTAATATGGTGGTAAGACCGGTTATCATATCCACAGGGATCGGATGTCAATTACCAATTCGCAAACTCAACAACTATCTAGACTAAACTAAAGTATGAGAGATTAAAACAGAAAATAAAGAAAGCAAAACAATATTTTTGGTCTTTTGGGAATTTTATCGAACACTTGGTATGCAAACAGAGATGTGGCTAAGATTGTTAGGGTTAGACTACACTAATCCTCCCTTAATTGCAATGAAATGGTAATCAACACAAGTCCTAATTCAATTATGACAATCAAGCCTTTTCTAAAATACTCAAGCCTAATGTCTTAGGTGCATTGAGCCTAAAACCCCAAATCAAACCCTAATGTCTTAGGTGGATTAATCTGTGATTTTGCATTAAGTCAAGACTTATAAGATTGCAAGCATTCAACACCTATGTCTAGATTCTTGAACTACTTGGCATATGATTCATGAGCATGCCTTAACACCAACCTTCCAGTCATCTATCAAAGCAACATATCATTCATATGGGTAGCTAATCCAAGGAAAGCATTAAGCACAGAATCACATACTCATAAAGAAATAGAGACTTGCATTAAAACCAAATCAAATACAAACAAGTTTAGAGAAGCTACATCTAACCCCAACAATGGGGGAATTTAACTACTCATATACAACAAAAACCAAACCAGAGAAATAGGAGAAGAGGAGAGAAGAGGCTTCATGTGAGCTTTCCTTCTTCTTCAAAGCAACCTCTCTTGGCTCCCTTCTAGGGTTGAAACCCTAACCCAGCCATAGCCTCCAAGTGCCTCCAAATGCCTCCCTCTGGACCCTTTTTTAGGTTAGAAGTCAGTTCCCTTTTCTATTCAGCGCAGCCCTATTTATAGATCAGTCGCACGTCACGGCCGTGATGGCCATCACGGCCAGGCCGTGACGGCTTCTGGAGTGGGCGAATTTGCACAAAATGGGTTCTCGCGAGGCGAACCCTTTGTTCGCGACGCGATACTTGAATTTCTGGTAGGTCACGGTCGTGATGCCTGTCACGGGCAGGCCGTGACAGTCTCTGACTTTTGCCTTCTGCTCTGCTTGATCACGGCCGTGATGGTCATCACGGTCAGGCCGTGATGGGCTCTGTTTGGCTAATATTCTTCACTTTTCAAGCTCTTTTTCATCCAAGCTCCACCAAGGCTGATTTTGATCATTTTTACATTGAATTCCTGCAAAATAACACCAAGAAACCGCTTCACCCGTTCCAAGGAAAATCTAACTAAAATCAAATAAAGAATGCCTAATCTATATGCAAAATGCATGCAAAAGTATATAGAAAACATGATGTAAAATCACACTATCACTTGTAACTCATCATCTAATTTAATATCTGCTGCTGTCAACTGATTCACGATATTCTGAAAAATACTCATATGCTCTGCCATTGAATCCCCTTCTTTGTATTTCATATTCACCAACTTCCGGATCAGAAATGCTTTATTTTGCACATTCTTCCGCTTATACAGCTCGGCCAACTTCTTCCACATTTTCTGGGCATCTGTTTGTGTCTAAATGAGGATATACACTCAAATTCAGCCACTACCTAATCAAAGCAACTGTCTTTCTATTCATCTTCTTCCAATCACTTTCATTTTTATCATTGGGTCGAGCAGTGTCCCCCTCAATGGGATCATACAAGTCTTTGTTGTATAACATATCTTCCATGAGGGTCTTCCAAAG
Source organism: Sophora flavescens (assembly GCA_030762895.1). Lineage (NCBI taxonomy): Eukaryota > Viridiplantae > Streptophyta > Magnoliopsida > Fabales > Fabaceae > Sophora > Sophora flavescens. The sequence continues at coordinate 225,521,440 of CM061062.1, forward strand.
TGTATAATTTGTAGAGTTCAGCTTAATCATATTTGGCCCATGATTTTCCTCCATTTAAATGCACAGTACAGAACAACCTAAGCTCTGGATACCACTTTGTTGGGAAAAAGTCAGAGATAACAATCTCTAATGAAGCAAATATTTTTCCCTTCACCTGTGCAAATAAATAGGCACAACAAAAATATTCTTCCACAGGATAATATCAATGACAGAAAAATAAATAGCAATGGCACCATAATTTTTAACGTGGAAAACTCCCCAGTGTAGGGATAAAAACCACGGGACCAATTCCAGCAAAAACTTCCACTATAAATAATAATGGGTACACCAAGTCTTTCTATAAATACTAGGGAAAACCAAATCAGCAATACATCACCCAAAAGGTAGATACAAGCAAGCAACAAGAGTGGAACCCCACAACAATGGGTATAACAACTCAGCTTAAAGAGAAGGCAAAACAACAAATAAAATATATCAAACTAACGAGCTCATTGGTAGGAATAACATACTGAAATTTCAGCGAAAACGGAGCAAGTTTGTTATATCACCTTCCACCACCTGAACCCTCTTTCTTCTTCTGTTTGCGTGACTCGCGGCTCTCTATGTGTATCTCTCGTGTAACCACTGTTACATTGCAAGTTAGGGATAAATCCCTTTTTACATGCCACATGGGTTTGGACCCATTATTAACCATTCTTTTTTCTTCTTTTCTTTGCTTTTATTTTTTATCTAGTGAGTCTCATTTAGGAGGAAACCCACCCAACAATAAGCAGGATGAACTTAGATTATTTTTCAAAAATAATTATTTCTAAACTTGAATTGACGTTAGGAAATCAAATTACAACTTTTCAAGCAGAACATTCCGTATGAACGAAGTCAAAAACGAAAAGCAGGCTTATCCAGACCAGATTGCTCCCTCCTTTGAAAATTGAGGTGTTTATAAGATTTTCGAAAACAGACTGCTCCATTTTAATTATATCCTACTTTCTCACTACACTTAAACTTATGATATTACATACATCTATTTTTTTTTTCATTTTATACTTAAATTCGCTTTAAAGAAAATTCATTCCTTGTACAAAGGAGATATTTCGACTTTTGAAAGAAGCGAGACACAATTTTAAAAATCCAGCACCTTCGTGTAATACTTGGTTGAATATGAAGCTTAATCTTTAAATGATGAATACACTTTCATATAAATTTTAATTCAGAGTAAAAACTATATTTATTTATTTTTCTTGCAAAATTTAATATTAAATTCTTCAGTTTGTAAACGCTATTAAACTTTTGAGCTTTCTCATAAATAAAAAAAAGAGGAAGAAGATTTTTTTTTTTTTACAAAATAAGAAGAATTTATATATATGATTTAATGGATATATGTGCTGACAATGTAATAAAGTTTTATGTAGTCATCCAATCATATCTCACCATATAGATATTTGTGGAAATGTTTTATGAATTAATATAACAAAGTGGTATAGTTATTTTTATTTTTTTTTTGAAGAAAGAAACTCAATGCAATTTTATTATTAATCAAAAAGGGAATACAATGTGGAATATGATAAAAACACTGAGGACTAGCTAATAAGTTTTTGTAAATGCACAATTATTAAACTCATATATAGTTATGAGAAAGATAAGTTTTTTTTTTCTCAAGAGAATGAGAGATACAAGTGCCCGTTTGTTTTGTTTTGAGTTTATTATTTTTATTTTTTATTTTCAGAAATAATTATAAAATTGTCATATTGTTTTAATTTTGTTTCTTGTTTTTGAAGATTTATACAGGAAAAATAAAAACAGAAAAAAAATATATTCTTGATATTTCCTGTATAAATTTTTTAGAACAGAAAATAGAATAAAAATAATATAATATTTTTATAATTATTTTTAAAAATAAGAAATGAAAATATTAAACTATAAACAAAATAAACAGTCGAGCTGTCACGTTGTTAACTTATCTTTCAACGAGCATATAATATAAATTTCTATTAATGACTTATCCAACATTTGAAGCTAACCACATGATCAGGATTGAAAATTCAAAATGTAACATAAGTGTGAGCACAGTATTCAAAGTCCATATCGTAAATTCACCAGTCACCACTTCTCCTTCACGGCATCCAGACTAACCTCAAGGTAGGGGTTGTGGCTAAGTAAAGCGTCTTTCAAAGTTGGCAACTCCAATCCGTACTCTTGATTTTATAGGTAAAATTTATTGTGATCCACTATGTAATGATCAATCACTTTTAGATCATGTTTGATTATTTTAATAAGTTAAATTTAAAGGTTATAATTTTTTATTGGAATCCACTATAATTAGGATCGTTAGCTCCCGGTGAGTCCATAGATTATCCCACAAGTTTAGATTATTTGGATTCGTCGTTGGACTAGTCTCCGCTCGAGTGCTTAGTCATATTTAAAGTTCTTCGTCACTCCCCAAGGATGTATTCTGCGAGGTTCGAACTCAGGTCCCCCACAAGCTCAGCATGCACAACCAACTGAGTTACATTCATTAGGTTTATAAGCTTGATATTAAGATATTGAGTGATAATTACCAACATGGTGTGATACAGTTGGTAGATAACTGGGCCCCTCAAGCATGTGCTCAGGAGTTCGATTCCTGGCTCATGCATGTGGAAGAGAATCTGTTGGGATATGTCAACCCCTCAAATGGATCTCAGTATTTCGAGGGATTAGTCTCTTTCTTTCGGCCGGAGGATACCCGGGTTCACAAAAAAAAAAGATATTGAGTGATAATTTTACTTATTACATATTAAATTTAGGTTAAAGTAATCTTTTGGTCCCTATACGTGACACTGATTTTCAATTTGATCCCTATACGTAAAATGTTATCAATTTGATCTCTATACGTGACACTGGTTTTCAATTTGTTCCTCACCACTGATTAGTCCCTATATAAAAGGGATCAAATTGTAAATTATTATCACATATAGGGATCAAATCGAAAATGATTGTCACATGTAGGGATCAATTTCATTTTTTTTTTGTTGAATTGGTCCTTACATGTGACAATAATTTGTAATTTGGTCCTCTTATATAGGGACCAATTAGCGGTGAGGACCCAATTGAAAATCAGTATCACGTATAGGGATCAAATTGATAACTTTTTATGCATAGGGATCAAATTGAAAATCAGTGTCACGTATACAGACCAAAAGATTTCTTTAACCTTAAATTTAATTATAATGGATTATGATTTATGAATAAAAAAATATATTTTTATTTCTATTTTTATTGCATCATGATTGTTAGATATTAAATTAATAAACTTTCAAATAATTAAGAGGGAAATTTAATAAAGAAAAAATAATCAAGACGAACTAAACAGGTCAAACTCAAATATCATATTTTCAAACGGATTTGAATCCTCTCCTTTTTATTCTCTCAAGTTTTCTCTCATATTATGATAGAAGAAAACATAAAAGTAAATTTGAATGGACTCGATAAACAAAAATAAATATATTTTTGTGTCTTTCTCTCTAATAACACATAGGAACCATGAGAGAATCTCAATCCTTTTTACAATAGACAAGTTCAAGCTTTAAAGTTGGCTCCTTTGATAAAGGAGTCAAGTTTGAACAGTAATCACAAGCCAAAGTTTGAACGGGTGCTTTATTGCTAACAATTGAGGCCTAGCCCACTCAAATGGGTAGAAATCACCTCTCTTAAACCTTTGTTTCCCTTCTTGTCCCTCCAATTAAATATTGTAATTTGGAAAACAATTTCCATGTCATCTTTTGTTTCTTTGATCTCTCGCAACAATGTTCATGGTTTGATTTTCATTGGTTTTAAGGTAAAACATTGTCTGATCCAAACAAGATAACAATGTTCAGTTTGGTTTTGAATTAGAGATTGCTTTCAATTTCCATAACGAACCGAAAGATTAAATTGGATGGTTTCTGACCCAAAAAAAAGGATCAAAATACAAACCTAAATACCAACAAAAAAATATCAATAAAATTATAAGTTCAAACTTCAAAAACTTTCATAAGGTGAAAGTTTAGAATTCATGTAAATTTGAGCAAATATGCAACTGTATTAGAGATATATATAGTATAACCCTTTAGTCCCTTACCCCAATTATAGAGCCGAAAATAAAAACTAAACTATAACATCTTCTTAGCTATTAGATATTGAGATTGCTATAAACTATAATATATTTGTTTAGAGTGTATTTGGGAAATATTATTTTTCCCCGTTACATCTGTTTTTTAGCTTAAAAGCTGATTCATATATAATCTATCATGTTTGACATTTTGCTTAAATTTATAAATAAAAAAACTTTTTTTTAGGGGAAAATGCTATTTTATGCAATCTAGTTTTTTCTAGCTTAAGATTGTTGTGATTTGATTATTTGTCATTCTCAAAACTCTCTTGCATGTTTACCCCTACAAAACTAACTTTTAAACAAGTATTATTAAATTATTCAAATAATTTCGTACCCTTTTTCGTAATTCATTATATAAAAGTGATTTTTTTACACTACTCAAACGAAATAGATTATTTTAAAATCGTTTTTCAGCAAACAGACCCAAACAAAAACAGATTCTAATTATAATTTGATTATCACAATAATTGATTATACAAAAATTGATTATCAGGATGATTTTTTTTTCCAGCTTTTCCAAACACATTGTCAAATTATTTGACGGAGTAAATAAACTAGATATACATTACTGCACGTGTGAGGCTATATTGAATAAGGACTTTTGTGTAATTTCAACATATAATAATAATAATAATAATAATAATAATAATAATAATAATATTGTCAAAATAATAATAATAATAACAATAATAATATCAATTAAAACAAAAATTTATTGGACAAATATTGATATTATTATTATGTGTCCAATAAATTTTAGTTTTAATTGATTTTAAAATTTTAATTTTTTTTATTTTAATTTTATTAAATTAGATCTAAACACGTCTAATTGACTGGTTGAGAGCATGGTGTTTCGCTTGCTTTGTTCCTTTCATCCTTTCTGAGACAGGAGCCAACAGAGAGGGGATTCGGTTCACTTGAATCTCAGCCTCTCACCACTTGGCTCATTCCAATCAGGACGTCAAAGTTGGCCCGTTATTTGGGTAAAAGGCTTCGGCATCTTTTCATTATTTTGGTCGGTCTATACTTTGGGCCGGGTCACTTACATAAGGTTAGGCAAGTCATAGGGAGTTGTTACCTACACTCCTACATATGAGCATTCATCCCCACACGATATTTTAATTTTTTTTTATTATTAAAATTTCCTTAATAAACTTATTTACTCTAATCACCACTTGCTAAAAATCAACACCCACACCCTTTTCTCTCTCATCTCCCTCCATAAATTAATAAATTACTTCATAAATTGATAAGCTAAATGTACCATGTTTACATTCTCCACAATCTCCATCTTTCTGCATTTCTACGTTTCAATTTTCTTTCTTTCTTTTTTTCTATACCTTCCAGCATTTAATTGCCGGATTCATTAACTAAGTATCCGACATTTAATTGCTGATAAGTTTTAAATTTGAAAAATAAAGCTCCGGCAATTAGTTATCGGATGTACAAAAATTATGAATCCGACAATTAATTGTCGGACACATTTTATTTGAAAACATGTATCCAATGAGTAGTTGCCGGAAGTACAAAAAATGTGTCTCCGGCAACAGTAGGGGTGGATGTGTATATGGGAAATTTTGTAATTTCACACACAAACATTAGAAATGTGGGGGTGGATATATAAATGAAGGGTACATGTAGCAGCTCCATTTTCAATAAAGCCCACGACGGGTTGTTGGGCTAGCCCGCTAGTTAATGAATCGAAATTATAGACGTTTTTTACACACTAATATCAATTTTAGCTGAGAAATGTTAGTAGTAAATTGTTTTTAATACGGTAATACCCTCTTTTAAAAAAAATTGTCTAAAGGGAGGATTATAATATGTCTTAAATAAGGGTTTTACCCTGCGACAATTTATGTTTCGCATTTTAACCAACTGAATTCACTAAAAGATACACTTTTTTTATTAGATAGAGTTTATATAAAATTGACTAAATTATCATATCAAATTAGGGTAATTTCAATGATGTAACTAATTTGAGTTGCTTAACTCGTCTTTTTATAGGTCCTATGATGCTACCCAGTGGTGGCCCTAAACATGGTTGAGTTGGACGACCATCCAGAGTCCCATTTTTTGGGGGGCACCAGATAGTAGGCAAAATTTTACTTAGTATATATAAATATTATATAAAAAATTGGGTAATGAACTTTTTGGTTCCTGTAAATATAGGGTCTTTTGGTTTTGGTTCCTATCTTTCATTCGGTTTGTTTTTGGTCCTTCTAACTAAAGCTGTCAAAATGGACCCGCCCCGACAGGCCAACCCGTTTAGCCCGATATAAATGACGGGTTAGGTTACAAAAAATAGAGCCCGATTAAATTTTGGCCCGGCCTGGCCCGACCCGAAAAACTGTTGGCCCATCATTATCTAGCACGGAACGGGCCAGCGGGCCGGCCCGAACTGCTTCATATTTTTTTAAAAAAAAGGAATTAAATACCAGAAACAAATAAACATTTTGAAAGTTAAAATGAAGATTGTGAAAGAGGAAAAAATATTTATGAACTTTTAGAGCCTTTTTATGAAATCATCAAAATGTTTTCCGATTCTAAATATCCTACATCCAATTTGTATTTCATGCAAATATGGAAGATTGAGGTTCTATTGAAAAATAGTAGATCAAGTCAAGATTATGTGATTAGTGATATGGCTTTAAGAATGATGGAAAAGTTTGATAAATATTGGAATGAGTGTAGCACAATTCTTGCTTTAGGATGTGTTCTTGATCCTAGGTTGAAGTTGTAAATGCTTAAATATGCTTGTTCTAAACTTTATTCCAACAAACTCTTGGTTGATGAGAAGTTGAGTGTTGTGAAGAATGCTTTGTATGAACGCTTTAATCATTATGCCAACAATATGGAAGTTCATACTTCTATGATGGATGCAAGTACTTATACTCAAACTTATCAAGAAGGGACAAGTATTTCAACATTACCAGCAGACTATGATGTAAGTTATTGCACTTCAACAAACTTATTCATCTTTCATTTATTGTATGTAATTATTCATAGGTTCTTTCATCTTTCAACTCTCTTTTGCTTTATGCCCTTGCTTTATGTCCTTGATGCCATCTTAACTATTTCAATTTTGATTACTTGTTTTATTCTTTTAGTAATTATTTGATAGGAATTTGAAGCAGAAGAGAGTAAAGAAACTTTATTGAATGGAAAATCTGAACTTGACCTCTACTTGGAAGAATCAAAACTTGTGGGTCACAGAGATTTAGATGTTTTAGATTATTGGAGGGATAATAGCCATAGATTTCCTGATTTAGGAAGGATTACCAGTATGTTTTTTTATGACGATGAATATTTATTATAACTATGGTACATTTCCTATGTTAATTCATAAGTCATAACCATATGAATGGAATGGTAATGAAATTTGCTAGTTAATAAAATGAATTTTAAAAAACAACAAAAATAATTTTAAAAAAACGTTATCGACCCATGGGCCAGCCCGTTTGGCTCGCAGCCCGCATAGAGCTGGGCTTGGCTACGAAATTAGCAACCCAGTTGATTTTGGGTCCAACCCAGCCCAGTCCGAAATTGCCTTGGCCCGAATGGGCTGGGCCGGCCCGTTTTGACACCACTACTTCTATTTCTTTTTTTCATTTGATTTTGGTCTCTGCCGTTAACTGCTGACGTGGCAGACGGTTGGCCAGAAGCAATGCGTTGTATAGCTCGAGTACAGTGTCAAAAGAGCAAGGGCCGCTGCATCGCCGCCTGGATGTAGTTAAAAATAAGCAAGGGTTCCCACATTTTTGTGAACGAGTGTGGGTAAAGAAGCTAGCTCACGAGAGTAGGATTCGCTTTGGAACTTGGAATATAGGCACACTTACAAGTAAATCAGTGGAAATAGTTGACACTATGATTAGGAGGAGGATCAATTTCATGTGCCTACAAGAAACTAAGTGGGTGGGAGAAAAGGCAAAGGAATTAGACTCTTCGGGTTTTAAGCTTTGGTACACTGGCAAAGTAAAATCGAGAAATGGGGTGAGCATAATTGTCGATAAATATTGGAAGAATGATATTGTGGATGTAAAAAGGGTTGGAGATAGGATCATTGCCCTAAAATTTGTAGTGGAACAAGACACCTTTAATGTGATTAATGCTTACGCACCTCAGGTAGGGTTAGAAGAACACTTCAAGGTAAAATTTTGGGAGGATTTAGAATGCCTAATTCAGGAAATACCGCTAGGTGAAAAGATTTTCTTAGGAGGTGATCTAAATGGGCATGTAGGGAGGGCACCTAGAGGTTACGACGGTTTGCATGGGGGATATGGCCTAGGGGAGGTAAATGGTGAGGGCAAGTCTATTTTGGACTTTTCATCTGCCTTCGATCTTACTATAGCCAATACGCGTTTTAGGAAACGTGAGGAGCATCTTATCACGTACAAAAGTGGGGTGACAAGCTCTCAAATAGATTTCTTTCTTATTAAGAGATCGGATAGAAAGATTTGCTTGGACTGTAAAGTCATACCTGGAGAGAGATTGACTACCCAACATAGAGTCTTGGTCATGGATGTAAGAGTTAAAAGGAGTGTGAAGAGAAGAGGCCACAAAAAGGTTTCAAGGATCAAGTGGTGGCAACTGAAGGGTGAAAAACAAAGGATCTTCCAGCACAAGGTTTTGGAGGGAGGGTTTTGGGAGGCAAACGGAAGTGCAAATGTTATGTGGGACAAGATGGCCAAGGGGATTAGGAAGGTAGCTATAGAGACGCTTGGTGAATCAAGAGGATTCGGACCTAAGGGTAAAGAATCCTGATGGTGGGATGAAAGTGTGCAAGCTAAGGTTCGGGTTAAAAGGGAATGTTTTAAAGTTTGGTCTTTATGTAGAAATGCTGAAAATTGGGAAAATTATAATGTGGCAAAAAAAGAGACCAAGAAGGCAGTGAGCGAAGCTAGAACTAAAGCTTTTGACGAGTTGTATCAATCCTTAGGTACCAAAGATGGTGAGAAATCTATTTATAGGCTTGCTAAAAATAGGGAAAGAAAGACAAGAGACTTGGACCAAGTGAAGTGTATTAAAGATGAAGAAGGTAAAGTTTTGGTTAAGGAACAAGATATTAAAGATAGATGAAAGAATTATTTCCACAAGTTATTTAATGAAGGATTTGAAGTTTTATCATGCTCACAGGTGCTTGACATCAGAGAGGAGGACCAAAATTACACTTTTTATCGTAGAATCCAAGAGCATGAGGTAAAAGAAGCTTTGAGAACGATGGATAATGGCAAGTCAGTTGGACCGGACAATATACCTGTGGAGGTATGGAAGAGTCTAGGAAATAGAGGCATTAGTTGGCTCACGAAGTTTTTTAACGATATTATGAGGTCAAAGAAAATGCCGGACGAATGGAGGAGAAGCACTTTAGTTCCGATTTACAAGAACAAGGGAGATATACAAAATTGCGCAAATTATAGGGGGATTAAGCTTATGAGTCATACTATGAAGCTGTGGGAAAGGGTGCTTGAACGGAGACTAAGAAAAGAAACCAAAATCATCGACAACCAATTTGGTTTTATGCCCGGGAGGTCGACCATGGAAGCAATTTACTTGCTACGACGAGTGATGGAACAATATCGAAGGGATCAAAAAGATTTACACATGGCCTTCATTGATTTGGAGAAAGTGTATGATAGGGTGCCAAGAGAGGTTTTGTGGAAAGCCCTAGAAAAGAAAGGTGTTCGGATTACCTATATTCGAGCTATCAAGGATATGTATGAGGGGGTCACGACTAGTGTGAGAACGCATGGTGGAGCCACAGAAGATTTCCCAATAACCATAGGCCCGCACTGGGGTCGACTTTAAGCCCCTATCTTTTTACCTTGATCTTGGATGTACTTACGGAGCACATTCAAGAGCCAAGATCACGCGATGCATGCTTTACCGATGATATAGTCCTAGTTGGAGAGTCGAGAGATGATATAAATGGAAGGTTGGAGACTTGGAGACAAGCTTTAGAAGCACACGGCTTAGCTGAGTAGAAGCAAGACGGAGTATATGGAATGTAAGTTTAGCAAAAGGCGAAACACCTCTAGCTTAGAGGTGAAAGTTGGAGACCACAACATACCACAAGTCACACGGTTTAAATATCTTGGGTCTATTATACAAAATGACGGAGAAATTGAGGGAGATGTAAACCATCGGATTCAATCAGGGTGGTCGAAATGGAGGAAGGCTTCGGGTTTTTTATATGATAAAAAGGTACCTCTTAAGCTAAAGGGAAAATTTTACCGTACAGCTATTATACCGGCGATGTTGTATGGGACGGAGTGTTGGACGGTAAAAAATCAACACGAGAGTAAAATCAATGTAGCAGAGATGAGAATGTTGCGCTGGATGAGCGGAAAAACAAGACGTGACTGGATTATGAATGATAGCATTGGAGAGAGAGTTTGGGTAGCACCTATTGTAGAAAAGATGGTTGAATCTCGACTTAGGTGGTTTGGGCATGTATGGAGGAGACCTTTAGATTCTGTAGCAAGGAGAATGGACCAAGTGGAAGGCAATCCAATAGCTAGAGAGCAGGAGGTAGAAAGAAAAAAAACTATAGGAGAAACTATTAAGAAAGATTTGGAGGTCAATGATTTAACTATTAACATGATTCATGATAAAACATTATGACGCCGTATGATCCATGTAGCCGACCCCACCTAGTGGGATAAGGCTTGGTTGTTGTTGTTGTATTATTTAAATAAATACATTTTTTTCCCAAAAAAACAATTTCCCAGCCCTAATCCTTCTTCCGTGTCAAAAAAACCCTATTCCTTCTAGTTCTCGATTTCTCATGCTTTTCTGCCCAGATTATATGGATCCATTAGCAATGGAGGTAATGCTGGCGGCAACGGAGGAGACTGGGGCCTCGACCGTCTTCTCCTCCTTTCTCTTCCTCTTCTTCTCCCCCTCCTATTCGGCATTTACTATTCGTTGGCTTCATCAAATTCTTCTGTTTTTCTGCCCTTCTTCTCCCCTCCTTCTTCTTCATTCTCAGTATTGTTCCTGCTATAAAAAATCAGCATTGTTCCTTTGATTCATCATTTCCAGAAAGCATCACAAAGCAGAGCCCGATCCAGATTCGACCTTCACCAACATCGCAAAGCACCAACATCAAAACCTATCATCAGATCCGACCTTCACCAAGCAAGCCCGACGTCGTGCTGCCACCGCAAGTCACCACGTCTCCACCCCCATTATAGCCAGATCTGTGCCATCTGTGAGAAAAGCCCAAACGGCAACCACCACAAGAGGTCACGCAACGCCTCCCACCTTGCTCTTTCTCGGTCGCAATCTCGCTCTCCATCTCGATCGATGTCATTCTCTTCGTCTCGCCGTCTTCGTCTTCGTCTCCTTCACCGCCATCTTGATATCATCTCTGGTCAAGATTTCTCGCTTCAGCTTCCGCCATAGCCCCCGAACCAGTTTCCTCCGTTGCTGCGGCCACCGCCAGGTACCCTACCGCCGATGGATCCTTATATCTGGACAGAAGTATGAGATACAGAATAAGATAGGGTTGGGAATTGATTTTTAAAAAAAAAATTTAAAAGAAATAATTGTTTATTTATTAATAAGATATATATATATATATATATATATATATATATATATATATATATATATGTGTGTTTTTTTGTGAGTGAGCTACTAAGTCGTTATGGGGGAGGGAAGCAGAATGACCACTAGATTTATTATTTTAAAATGTGTGCGGCTGAGATCAAGCATTGGGTACCTTCCGTTTAGGTTTCCTCTCTGTCTAGCATTTTGACCCCAACATTTTCCCAAATCTTTGACATTTAAAACATTCATTTAATCCTTTTTTTTCCTTTTTTTTTTAATTCATCAGCCCTAGTTATGCTCTGCCCATCTACTATGCTCTCCTCCTCTGCTGCATGATTGCTTCTTCTTGGCACCATCTATGTTTAATGTTTCTAGTTTCCTTTTTTTTATTTTTTTTTTCAGAAATAATTATAAAACTGCCATGTGGCACTACTGACGTGATCTGCCGTCTGCCATGTCAGCAGTTAACGGAGCCAGTTAACGACAGAGACCAAAATCAAATGAAAAAAAGTTAGAAGGACCAAAAACAAACCGAATGAAAGATAGGGACCAAAACCAAAAGATCCTGTATTTACAAGGACCAAAAGGTTCATTCAGCCTAAAAAATTTATATAATTAATTTTTTATCCACAAAAATAACCATTCCAAAAAATTAAAAATAGAGTGATAGAAAATAGACTAAAGGCCCAATTTGGTCCATGATAAAAACAGTTGGGTCTGAAATAGTCCCCATCCAAAAAAAACTATTCATTTAGTCCTTAAGAATGTGTTTACCGGGACACATTAGTCCATATGTGAGTTGACCACCTTTGACCGCAGGTTACTTGCTGACGTGTCAGTATCCATCTCTCAGAAACCAAAACGCATGTCATTTCTTTCCTTCTTCTTCCTTCAGCTTCTGTGTTTGCTTTTGAGTTTTCTCCTGACCCTACTGCCAGAAGAAAAAAGAATGTCAAAAGTTGCGGCTGGGACACGAGGGCTTGTAGAAGACGAAGAACATCCTCTTCTCTGAGAAGGATGACGAATGAAGCTCTTGAAAGCCGATCTGCTCCTTCATTCGCGCTGAGCCCTTTTCAATTCGAAATCATTTGTCTTAGCATTTGGGAAAGCTTCAGTTGTTAAGCACAAAAAGGAAGAGCTTTGTATTTTCTTTTTTTTCTACTGTTCGTGACCTTCACTTCAAAATAAAGAAGGAATCCGAAATTTGTTTGTAACATGTAACATCAACATGGTCGAAAATCGTTTACACTCTTCCTCTGGTAATCTACTTGTCTTTATTTCTGTACTAGGGAATTTGAATAGTTGCCGTAAATTCATGTTGCTTGACTCTGTCTGAATGTGTTCATGTATTTGGATATGTTGGTTTGCATCATTTTATCTTTCTCCTTATAGTTTGATATTTATTTTAATAGAGCACCAACTGTTTGATGAAAAGCTTGAATTGAATATTTACATCCATAGCTGTGAAGACTTTTGAATATTTTTTGGTTGGTTCATGGATGCTAAGGATTGAGTTTGCTTTCCTCTGCATCATTTGATTCTATTTAAGAGGGGTTAGAAATTATATTTTGCTGAAGTGTTTGAAGAAACATGATTCCCTGGTTGGTTCAGGAGCAAACTCAGAAGCTGAAGGAAGAAGAAGGAAAGAAATGGCATGCGTTTTGGTTTTGAGAGATGGATACTGACACGTCAGCAAGTAACCTGCGGTCAAAGGTGGTCAACTCACATATGGACTAATGTGTCCCGGTAAACACATTCTTAAGGAGTAAATGGATAATTTTTTTTGGATAGGGACTATTTCAGACCCAACTGTTTTTATCAGGGACCAAATTGGGCCTTTAGTCTAGAAAATAATATGACAAGTGTATGTGTGTATATTAGAATACCTTTTTAATAATATATTTTAAAATTTGTTACACTCTTAATTTATTTCCTATTTAGACTTTTCATTTTCCCTAATTTCTCCTTCATTTTTCTCTCTCTATCAGTATATCCTAGTCTCTCTAACTTTTAGCCTTTGTCAATCTTTCAGAATCAAGAAACCAATTATTTCCCAGTAAAAAAATGAATTATTTTCCTGTGGAAGAAAAGCTTAGGAAGCATTTAATTGTTTAGTATTGCGAACAAAAGCCAGTGGAAGAATTATTTGAGCAATCTAGCACATATAATGAGAGTTTTGTTTTTTCGTTTAGTATTGAATGACTTAGGTCATTCTCTGATAAGGACTTGAAATCATATTGCAAACATCTTTAATCTTCTCTAAAACATGATAATTCTTATGATCTTGATGGATAAATTCGATTTGAAAAATTAAAAGTCATCAGAGAGATTTTAACAGTTGAATCAAAATCAAGCTTTATGATATTGAGTTATTTGAAGAAGGCGTTCAATTGTTTTCCTAATGCGTGCACAACTCATAGAGTAATATTAACTATCTTGGTTACTGTTGCATCAGTTTAGAGAAGTTTTTCTATATTGAAATTATTAAAATCTTATTTACGATCGGTAGACTAAATATAGTCTTGGTTTGATTTCTATGGAAAATAATTTTTTTAAAGAATCTTGATTGTGAATGAATTATTAATGATTTTGCAGCAAAAGTTACAAGGAGAACAATCTTGAAATGATTATGAGGACACCATTTTCTCATTTCGTCCAAGGCACCCAAAATCTCAGGACCGCCTTGAGGCTACCTCACCACTTTTTACTTTATACTACTTTAAGTAACTTTATTTCAATGGTAAATCCTTAAAAGTTGACTAAATGAGTCATATAAGTTACTCCACATCTTTATTTATATTTTTTTTTCAATTTGAAATATTAACTCTTTATTTTCATTTGATGTTGGTATTCATTTAAAAAAAATCTCTTTTTTATTAATGATTCTAGTATAAGAACGAGTTGCTTATCTATAAGCAATTGTCCGTACATGCGACATTCACATTAGCTTGCTCCAAAAAGTTAACTCAAGAAGAACTTATCTTTAATTTCAAGAATATCAACTTCCATTGAACTTTCTCTTAATATGAATTTGACATTACATTAGAAGCTTAAAATAAAAACTAATTTGAACCTCTTTATAAATATGAGTATTGATTTGAAAAAAAAAATGGAACTAAATTAAAATAAAAATATTTGTGATATATACTTATGATAACTTTTGGTACTTAATCAAAATATACACAATATTAACACTAATGCTTTTTTTTTGAAACATTAACACTAATGCTGTAATGCATCAAAACTATATCTATAAAAAGGGAGAAAAATGGCACTAATTTTCTCTTATATTTAATTTAATTATATTAATAATTATCTTATTTTAGAAACTATACCCTTTATGTTATTATTAAAGTTAGCTTTGGGGTGAGGATTGAAAATAATAAAACTATGGCCAACATGGGTTGACACATCTGATCAAGTCTTTCGATCACATTAATCCAGATTCTCTCCATTTCTACTATAATCCTTACATATCCAAAAGACATGTGGCAATTAAATGAGACGGCAATGCACACCTCAGTTTAAAAAAAAGAAACATAATTTTCTTATATTTATTTGTTTTGGCCTCAGTTGAAAAAATTGCATCCAATACCACACCTCACAGAGGCACGACAGACAGCAAGACCCACCGCTCCCCTTGGACCTTCTTACCTACAATGAAAAAGGAAAAGACAGAGGAACGAAGATCGAAAGGAAAAGAGGGTAAGGAAGAAAGAAGAATTCAAAGGGCTTTTTAACGAAATTGGGTTCCTTTTAGAAACTATTTATCAGTTTAGGGTTATTCTGAAACTATTTATCAATGGGGAGTCCTTTTAGACACGTGGCATATCTTTTTTTTTTTTACTCTGACGGGTCAAAGGCTCCAGTCAGACTGACACCTACACTTCAAAAAAAAAAAAAGACAAAACCTGCCCTGCAGTGCGCTACGTGGCGCTACCGTAATAATTGATGAATATTTATTGATGTAAATTGGTAAAAATTTATTGCCTCGTGTAATATTATTTGATACTTTCTTTTAATTATTAAGTTTATTTTTTTATTATAATATAACAGTAATATTACTTTATTAGTATCGGTATTTATTATTAGTAATTGGTAATTAATTTTATTTTGTAATATTATTATTAATAGTGATATTTTTGTGTTATATTAATGTTATTTTTAAGTTTACATATTTAATATTAAATATGATGTTAATATTATTAATACCATTATTTGTATTTGTTGTTGTGTATTTTTAATATTGTTATTATTAGAACTTGTAAATTTATGGGTTATTTTTATATATTTGATATTATTGTAGGGCAGACGTCATGAGCCAAGTTGCAGTATTTGTATACTCGAACGGGAGAGTCTTCGATGGACCAGAAGGAATTACATTTGCAGGGGACCAAGAAATTGTGCAAATAAAACATTGCATCCGGTACGAGCGTTTGAGGGCAAAGATTCACCTGAAGTTGAGGCTGCAACCAAATCAATCAATTTCAAAAATTGTGACAAGATATATGATATGTGGCAACCCGGCGAAATATATTCTTGTTGAAATTGCTGATGATCGAGATGTGGAGTGCATGCTGAATGGTTTAATCCAAAATATCTGGATGTCGACACTTGAGTTGTACGTTGATGTTAATGTTGCGGGCACTTCCACATTCCCTGTGCTGTCATTGGGTAGTAATTTCGAGCAGCGAAATGTGCCGGTAAACCTTGGGTCAAATACAGATGACGAAGATGAAGATTGGGCAAGCGAGATGGAGGATGAGTCAGATGAAGATGATATACCAACATCAGGTTCATCGGACACCGAGGAGGAGGTTGAACCGGGCTCCAACATAGTTTTGTCCGCATTGACGTCACCTGGAATTGTTGCAGCTCCGGTTTCATCGATGGCTCCTGGTGGTTTTGTTCCGCATCAAGCTGGTTGGTTTCCTCCAACAATTAATAATTTTATTCCGACATCATTATTATTAGTTTTTATTTGTATAAATATTATTATTTTTACTCTAATTAGCAATTTATTCATTTTTACTCACTTATAGGTCAATCACATGGTCCATTTTTCAACTCATCCCCCCATTATAATTATATAAACTGGGACCATCCTGATCAGGAGATAGAATTTGAAGGCGTAGATGTTCCGGGATCGTGGAAAGTGGGTCAAGAATTGTATGTTGGCCTGAGATTTGATACTAAACAGGGGTTCAAATGGCTGTTAAACATTATTCCATGAACGTTCATCAGGATTTCAAAGTTGTTGAATCTAAATCAACCAAGTATTATGTCCAGTGTTCAAATCATTTGACAGGATGCCCATGGAGGCAGAGGGTTATCTTGTCGAAAAAGTCACTAAAGTGGGAGGTTACAAAGTGGGGCGGTCAACATAATTGTGTGAATCGGATGTTGTCGCAAGACCACACAAAGTTGGATTCTAACTTCGTATGCTCGTGCATACTAGGTACGATGATTACTAGTATGATAATTGTTTTTATTGTTAATTCCAAGTGTAATCTAACTTTATATTTAAATCGACTTCCTAGGTATGTTCCGAGAAATGCCATCGGTGACTATTGCTTTGATACGCGAAAGAATTCTAAGTACTTATGGGTACAAGATATCTTACAGAAAAGTATGGAAAGCCAAACAAAAGGCCATAGTGAATGTATTTTGAGATTGGGATGAATCATATGCCATGCTACCTAGATGGTTACAACATATGTAGTTGTTTTCACCAGATTCATTTTACAAGATCGAGACCAACCTATATGTGGTGGGCAACCGTGTGAACAACCAATATCGCACGTTTCATCGTGTTTTCTGGACGTTTAGACAATGTTGTGATGCATTTAATCACTGCAAACCAATAATATAGATTTATGGCACAATTCTGTATGGTAAGTATTGTGGCACACTGTTGATTGCCACATCACAGGATGGAAACAATCATTTACTGCCGCTTGCTTTTGCTGTTGTGGAAGGAGAAACTTTAGATGCGTGGTCTTGGTTTTTGGGATTAATCCGGGAACATGTTACCAATAAGACCTAGATATGTCTGATCTCCGATCGGCACCAAAGCATTAAATCAGCCGTTTCGAATCCTCGCCTAGGTTGGCAGCCTCCAAATGCTTATCATGTATACTGTATTTGAGACACCTCGTTGTGCCCCATTGTATTATTACATTAAAATCTTAATATTTATTTACTTAATCGTGCGCTTAGTGTCGAAAATACGTAAAAATTAAAACTTAAATAATAATCATATAACCTCTACAAATACAAAACACACCAAAACTATATTACATAAATACACACATAATTATTCTTTATTTTACACAACACGGTTTAGGGTATCCTCTCAGTAGGATCCCACACCGGTACTTATTTATACAAACATGCTTATAACTAACTGAAAACAAGAAACGTCTTATATGACTCACTGGCCCTAAACTTACTACTTTATATTATTAGAATCAGTAGGTTGTTCTCCAGCGTCATCTTCATATGGAATGTCATTCAACTCCTCAACAACCTCCGTCTCGTACAAGGCTCCATCCATCTCCTCAACGAACATATTCGTCCATCCGGTCTTCTAACGTAACAAAGTAGACATACACAAAAATACAGAAATAGGGAGATAAGAAACAGCTTCTATCATCATAAGTGGAAAAGATTCATAGCATATAATACAATAATAGTCACGTACACGCATCATTCAAAATTAACAATCATCCTCAATTCACTATATCATCCTCTACCCTCCAACTCATGCAACTAAACCTTTATCTTGACGTGGCCATTGCTAATCTCGTCACACATCCCTCGTTAGGAATGTCAGTCGATCGTCCAAGTGACACGTTCCCAACGCCGGTGCACATTCACACCCATGGTGTACATCCATGGTGAGAATGCTCATGCAAAACAATGACACTATAGCTGCACAGTACCGCCGGTGCACACCCTGGTTCTCTCTCTCAACTCAGTCAAAGGTGCTCATGCATAGCAATGACACTATAGTTGCACAACTTAAATTCTAATTTGGAACGGTCCACGAGAACTTCGGACCTCGTGTATCTCAAATACACGGTTATGAACACCAATGCAACATATGATTCTCACTTACTTTTATCAATAACAACCTAGTACCTCAAGCTTTTTCTCATAATCTCCACTTACATACTATATCACATTACTTCTATACCATAATAGCGAGGCACTTCTAATTCATATTCAAAACTCTCACCCAAACAAAATACCTCCGAGAAATATATATCTTTCCTTAAAATAATCTAAGCAGAGTATTAAACACAGGCAGATCATGCATAACACATTAATCAACGAATATTCAAACATCTCAATATCATATAAGTCAATTTATCACAACCAAATAATTAACAAAGTCGACTCGTCACGTCCTGGCCGTGGATAGCCATCACGGTCGTGACAGACAACAAAGACAAGAATCCTACAACACAGAACCTGTCACGGCCTGGCCATGACAACCATCACGGCCGTGACAGACAGCGAACATCATCACTATCATAATTATTCAAACACCGAAACAATACGTCACATGCAGATGGAGTACCTCAAACAGCGCATCACAAACAGTCAAAAGTAAACAATTCAAACATCCTCAAATATGAATAATCAACCTAAGGCAATAAACCTACAATTCCCAAATCGTCATTGGTATTACGGAAAAGTCTCCAATACGATTTTGGTATTGTCGATTACTCGACCACAAGTAGGGTTTAGGTCGCCCTACACCATTATTATAAACTATATACTACTTATCGGTTCCGACGATAGAATGGTTCTTTCTCCCACCTGAGTTATCACCGGAAACACGTACACGACGATCCTCGTTATCCCGCCACGAGTTAACACAACCAACTTCATTCAAACAACATAACTATAATTAATCAACTAACAACCATCCATGACACTTTAGGGCTAGGTTCGGCCAAGACTTAGAAAATAGGTTTAGGATTATCTTCTTAATGCCATCTTTTGGATCCTAGTTACTAGAGTCTTAACTAACATAGATTACTTATTACAAGACTAAAATTTGAAACAAAATCCTCTAACCTTTAGGGTTAGGGTTTCGGCCCATATTAGGAATTTAAGCTAGGGATTTTTGTTGGACCTAAGCTCTTGAATTTAAGCTATACATGTATTATAGAACTTAAGTCAAGTACTAACATTCAAAACAAACAACAAAACACCAAACCCATTTTCCTACCTAGGTTCGGCCATTAATGGTTAATAGGGAAGGAAAATGATTTTTATCACATGCTCTTGGATAAATAAAGGAGGGATCATAACTAGATCATAGAAATTGGTTTCACATTTTTATGATTTTTCTACAATTTTCTAGAATTATTTGAAGTTCTAGATCTAGGAATGGAAAAATATGATTCATGGCATAAACATGAGAAATACGTGAATATGAAAGCTTATGTGATCAAGGATATGAGCTTTTACCTCTTGAAGATTGAAGAAATGAAGAAAATGATCAACCTTCACTCAGCTGAAAACCGGACAGCTTGAGGGTGTGATGGTATTGTGAGTGTATCTCACAATATAATGATCCAAAAAATCGTGAACGTTGGCTTGATAGAAATATAATAAGAAAAGGAACAACTTTGGTGTTTAAGGTTTCATTTGGTTCGGATCATAACAGGGGTGAAAAGGGACTTATTTCTGTTGTTTCGTGGGTTGCTGAGAATTCTGGGCAGTTTCGGTATTTTGATCCTATCTCCCAATCCACTTATCCGTTTTTGATGATCCTTAGCTTTTTGGAAAGAAGAGAGAAATAGGAACAACTTTTATGTTGAGTGTTTTACGAGTTTCAGAAAGGAAGAGGGTCATATGTTTGGTGGAAATTCGGTGTTCTTAGGGTTTTGTAACTTAGTTGGTGGGGAAGATGAAGAGAATGAAGAAGATGAGTGAAAGGGGAGGGAGGCCACGGTTTTGAAGAGTATTTATAGGCTAGATTTAGGCTTTGTTTGTTTATAAGGAATTGATTTAATGGGTTTTGTGATTATTTAATTAATATAAGTTTAACCATAGTTAATAATTAACTTAACTAGGGTTACTTTGCTTAACTATGGTTATTAAATATGTGGCTCACATTTGATGGAGGTGTGGCTGATTTTGGGCCACACAAATTGACTCACTAATGAGTCACCGATCTTATCCGATAGCGGTTCCCGGAAATTCCCTACGCAGCTCCGTCGTTTACCCGATCTCGGTTTTTGAGAGGAAAATAATGAAACGAAAGCAAAATGAAATAGGTAAGATTTATTGGAGGTGGATGCACGAAATTGGAGAGATGTGGGAGGTTTTCAACCACATAAAATGAGTGGTTAAGAGTGCGTAGATGCGTCTTGTTAATACCCGCGAAAGCTTGGGGGTATTTTGGTCTTTTTACATAAATGTCATGATTACTTACATTTAATGCCCATAAATGCTTGGTGACTCATCCTCCATGAGTCGTCATGTATGACTCGTTGTCCCGATCTCTTGACGGGTCTCTGCACTTCCCTTCTCGACTCCGTCGGTTTCCCGATTAGGGTTTTACGCCCGTAAAAAGCGTAATATTTTATTTTCGGTTGAAAATTTTCAAAACAACCAATCTCATTAGAAATATGATTTAAATATAAACCATTTTGTTCATGAGTCAAAATTTGGTTTTCTCGCCAAGAAAATTATATCACGGTGAAAACCCTGAATCAGGTTCCGTCTGAATTTTCAACCCAAATTTTTATCGTAAGCTTCTACCCTAAGATAGAGTATGAATATGATTTTTATTTCATAAAAATCAATCTCCATGAACTCGGATAAAAATATAAGTAAATACATTTATACCGGTTAATACATCGAAAATATTTTTACTGAAAAAAATCAGAAAATAAAAAGTAGGGTGTTACAGTATTCGACATATTGCCAATAATTTCAACCAGAGATTCAAGAATAAAAAGTTGAAAGAGGAACTAATGACTCTAGGTATGTCTTTTTCAAATTACATAATTTTTGTATTTATGTTTTCTTTAATAATATGACGACCTAAATAAGTTAACTTTTTTGTATAGGGTACACCGCATGCAAGATAAACTTTGATCGGAAGCTTGAGAAATTCCGTGAAACCAGTCCTGAAATACAAAGGTGGATTGATGGCATTAGGAAGATGAAATGGTCACTGGCTTATGATGATGGTGGTCGTCGATTTGGACACATGACAACCAATTTGTCTGAATGCGTGAATAAAATTTTAAAGGGTACTAGGAATCTGCCAATCACCGCTTTGGTTAAGTGTTCATATGGTAGGATCGTCGAGTATTTTGTTCAGCGGGGTGCGGAAGCAAGAGGCAAGCTTAGTTCTGGTCACCGATATTCTGACAAGGCAATGAAGAAGCTCTTGAAACATCAAGAAGATGCTTCTATGCATCAGTCCGCCGATATGACACCCAGAATCTACGATTCGAGGTCGAAGAGGCTTTCAATCCGGTCACCCAGAGGAGGGGGGGTCATTTGTTGGAGGGTTAACTTACAAACTAAATATTGTCGATATGGAAACTTACAAGCATATCATTTGCCATGTTCACATGTCATTGCTTTGCTTGTGCGGCCATGATGCTCGACCATGATCAGTATGTCAACGATGTTTACAAATGGCACAGTATCATTAATGTTTACGCTGCCCAGTGGTTTCCAATCAGAAATGAGGAAGAAATACCCGAGATACAACAACCTTGGACCTTAGTTCCGGATGTGTCGATGCTACACCCGAAAGGGAGACCCAAGTCAACCAGCATTCGTAATGAGATGGACTGGGTAGAGTCACAACCGACCCAACGATGTGGATTGTGTAGGTCTCAGGGTCATAACCGGCGCCACTGCCCTCAACGAGCTAGAGGATCAGGAAGTGGAGGAGTTGGTATGGAAGAAAATATTTAGATTACACCCTATTATGTATGCTTTCCAATGCTTTGTTTTGCCATAGTCAAATGTTACGGCATATAATTAGTATGTTTTGTTATAATAATAAATGGCTGTAATTTCAAGACGAAACAAAAACAAAAACATAACGATACAAAATATCAAGTTACTCCACTAAATGCAAAATAGGTATAAATGTCCGTTAGGTACAAAATATCAATTAGATAACATTCTACATAATTACAATGCAACTGTAAGGTGACTACTGAGCGTGATCACCATCATGCTGAAAAGGAGACAAGATGCACTGTTGTTGTTTATCCCAAGCCTCATGACATGGATTTCTTCTGACATTGGGCTCAACTTGAATTGGCTCTTCACTTGCTGAGCTAGAGTCTAAAACTCATGAGAAGTCGACGTTCAAGTCAATACCCCCACCAACGTATCCAGGATAGTATATTGGGGTGTTTTGTATTTGCTCAATCATGGGATTGAGTGCTCCTGGTGTGTTAGCAGTCGGGTGATATGCGGGTGGTGTGAAGAACAAATTGGGTGAATTTGGATGCATAGGGGAATGAGTATGCATGGACGATGAGGAATGGGCAGGCATGGACGATGGTCCCGCCATGTCGTGATGAAAATATGTTGGAGCGGGTTCCTGTGAAAAGTCATGACCCTGGGTGGGCGCATAATAATATCCTTCTCCATGTGCCGGTATAGGCGGTGTATAGAAATTATGTTGTTCCAGACGTTGTCTTCTCCTACCAAGAGACTGACCCTCCACTATTGCTGCTGACACACGTGCGAATGGAGGAATCGGTTCCACGGCTTGTGTGAGAGTTACAGTTGAGACAATAGGTATAATGATGCTATCCGCCTCGTCCGATGCTGCCATAATAGCCGCAAGATCTTGATTAAGTTCACCAAACGTGAACTCTGGTTGACCCTCGGGAGTACTTAAGTAGTACAATCGCTCCATCCCATCAGCCTACAGCAAGGTTAATAACTATTAACAATAATTTATCAAAATATAGTTCAACCAAAAAAACAATATGCTGGGAAACCATAACGTTACCGAATATCCTCTGAGTGCACCTTCCCTGCCAACCCATCGTCGTGTCCTACGCAAGTACCACCGCATATACTCTGATTGCTTATTTAGGAGACCAATGTGTGGTTGATTATGACAAATCACCTTCATGTGTCTATCATTCCAGAAACTAATGTCATCATCCAACATGAGCGGCCAATTCTCAGATTGTTTGCCCCTAAGTGACAGATCATGGCGATTTTCTGGTTGGGCAGGTTCATTGGG